>PISX010022064.1:11883-32562 GCA_004024625.1 Mellivora capensis
AGATGAATGGATAAAGAAGATGTGGTATATATACACGATGGAATACTATGCAGCCATCAAAAGAAATGAAATCTTGCCATTCGCAATGACGTGGATGGAACTAGAGGGTATCATGCTTAGTGAAATAAGTCAATCAGAGAAAGACAACTATCATATGATATCCCTGATATGAGGAAGTGGAGATGCAACATGGCGGACTAGGGGGGTAGAAAAAGAAGAAAAGAAACAAGATGGGATTGGGAGGGAGACAAACCATAAGTGACTCTTAATCTCACAAAACAAACTGAGGGTTGCTGGGGGAAGGGAGTCGGGAAAGGGGGGTGGGGTAATGGACATTGGGGAGGGTATGTGCTATGGTTAGTGCTGTGAAGTGTGTAAACCTGGCGATTCACAGACATGTACCCCTGGGGATAGAAATATGTTTATAAAAAAAAAATAGGAACTATATGAAAAAAAAAAGAAATAAAAAGAAAAGAATAAAAAGAATACTAATATTGACTTTTTCTTTCTGCAGATATAAGGATCAAACGGAAAAATGTTTGTGAAATTTGAAACATGAAAGCAGTTACATAAATATAAAATTTTGACACAGACCTCTGTTCAACTAAATGAATAAAATATCACAGTTGAAGATAAAAGTGATTATCCTAACTAATCCATAATTTATGATTTCTTAGAAAAAGCTGACATAGGTGTTGAAGGGAGTATATGCAAGCACTTTCAGTAGCATTAACATGTAATCATATCTAAATCTTCATATAACCACGTATGTATAAAGTGGTATAACTATACATGGATATGAGTGAATCAACTCATATACTGAGCGACAGCCAAGCTAGAAAAATAATCACAGTCATGACTCCCTGCCCTCACTCTGTGCTGGGACACTGATACATATTACTGAAAAATTCATTGCACTAAAATTTATAGAAAGCAGAGAAAAGAACAGCATTTACTGAATTCTCAGCATTTCAATTTATGTTATATTGTTAACTTCAAAAGTTATCTTGAGGGGTGCCTGGGTGTCTCAGTCATTAAGCATCTGCCTTTGGCTGAGGTCATGATCCTAGGGTCCTGGAACTGAGCCCCGCATTGGACTCCCTACTCCACAGGAAGCCTGCTTTTCCCTCTCCCACCCCCCCCACTTGTGTTCCCTCTCTCTCTGCGTCTCTCTGTCAAATAAACAAATAAAATCTTTTTAAAAAGTTATCTTGAGTGAGATATTTTACTTTAACTAGTGTCATTTGTTTGGGAAAAGCTCAAAAATGTATAGGAGAAAGGAGGAAGAATGCAGCAAGAGGGGCCTTTAAAGCAGAGATAGCACAGTTAGTCCTGGGTCGCTACACATAAAGAATTAATGCTGATAGCTTCCGACCTCAATGGCAGATCATTTCTAAGTGATTTGCCTTCTACCCATGGCTAGGTATATTTCTGTGAGGTGTCATGAATAAGTTACCAAAAATGTTGTTTCAAGACATCCTAAGATCTTTTATAAGCTTTTTACTGTGTTTGGTTTTATCCATTTGGAACCTCTTATAAATAATAAACCTTCTAGCATCTCTATCATATTGACAGAATTCTAAATTCTTTTTTGAGGTTAAAATGATGTCATCTGTGTTAAAAGTCAGCCATTATGACAGTTATATTCCACAAATCTGAGAAGAGGGGTATATTCAAACTTCTTGACTATTATTTTGAAGAACTAGAGGATTCCTAAACCAGTCAGCCCAAAGAGTAGATGATCTGAAAAGGTGAATACTTCGGGAAATTTAAAAAAAAAAAAGAAGAAGAAGAAGAAGGAGGAGGAAAAGGGGGGGTGTGCTTGTGCTTTTCGGGACAAGTAAAAAATTATAGTCTCTGGGAAATGCGGGTTCTCTGATAAAAAGTACAAATTACATGTATATCTTTTAAATGATCATATTTCTTTGTATATATTCTTTAAGCAGTCGTAAGTGGTTCTGTCAAGGGTCTTATTAGATATATACAGTTTTGACTACTTTTGCCATTTAATACTTAGCAGAGTGCTTTAAAATCATCCACTAGCATTCTTTATCGCATAAGCAAGTAGAAGAAAGAGGTAGAAACTGATTCAGTTATTACTATATATCACACTAGAAGTCAGATGAGGGCTAAAACCCAATGCCTCCTTCTTCATATAAAATCTGAGGAATTTAGTCTCAATAATGAAAAATTTCAGGGAAAAAGAAAAACTGTTGAAATATGTGAATAAGGTGATAAGAAAGCAATAGGTCAAGAAAAGGTTTTCTAAAAAATCTAACGAACATATAGGACATAAGCTTTGGCTTGCCTTAAGTTGATTTCCTTAGAGCAAACTCCTTCTAAAAAGAGAAAGCATAAATATCCCTAAGATCACTCTGAATATGGAAGGCAGCATGATAAGATAGAAAGAGTACAGATTTTAAGATCACAAAGATTGCTTGGGTTTTAATCTAACATTCACCATAAACTGATTGGGTGAGCAATGGCAAATGAATTCACCTTTGGGAGTCTAAATTCACTCTTAGAAAAAGTATCTTCAGGATTGCTGTGGGGATTATAGAAAATAATGCAAAATTAAGGAATTGGCACAGAACCTGACAGGTGTTAGGTACCAAAATGTATTGTTGGGTTTTTTCCCCCCATCTATTCCCTTATATTACCCTAAAATTCTATGAATTGTAAGAGCCAGATTACCCAGGTTATAATTTAAAGATTATTGTCTCAAGGTCTTCCTAGCTAGGTGAACTTGGGCTAGTTAGTAACTATGTTTCTTTTGAATAACACTATGGTTAAATTATATGCTTTGTTTCCTCTCTGTTTTTAAGAATAAAATAAATAGGGACGCCTGGGTGGCTCAGTTGGTTAAGCGGCTGCCTTCGGCTCAGGTCATGATCCCAGCGTCCTGGGATCTCGTCCCACATCGGGCTCCTTGCTCCGCAGGGAGCCTGCTTCTCCCTCTGCCTCTGCCTGCCACTCTGTCTGCCTGTGCTCACTCTCTCTCTCTCTCCCTCTCCCTCTCTCTCTCTGACAAATAAATAAATTTAAAAAAAAAAAGAATAAAATAAATAGTGTGAAAACACAGTCCCAAAAAAGGCTATGCTCATGGACGGGGAAGGAATGAACACTTCTGGGTGCTCACAGAGTTCTAGATGATCTTTGCACTAGCATTGAAACTTCATTACATTACTGTGAGTTATTTAATTCACAAGTGAGAAAACACAGAAAGGGTAAGCAACTTGGCTAAGACCACTCAACTGTTAAGTCACAGAGCAGCAAAGTCATGGCAGGTATGCTCACCTACCCACCCTGCACATGACTTCTGAAGCACTAAGGTTATTAGTAAGAGGAAAGGGACTGTTGATCTTTACACAAGAACTCTGAAGGGAAAAGTGAAGGGTAGGCAAACAGATTTTATGAGTAGCTATTTATGTGTCTGCTCATTTAGCAGAACAAAATAAAACTTGTTAACCTAATGAGGGTTTATATATAAGAAGCAAATCAGAGGGAAGGGATAATTATTAAGTACAACATGACTTTAATGTATATGTCTAACGTTGCAATTTTTAAATAAAATTGACAGTGAGAAAAGGAAGAAAAGTCCATGTTAATTCATCTGTATTCTAATACACTTCAGCTGCAGAGTAAAGAAACCATGCCAGTTGCTGCTACTATAGACAGACAGCGAAGAAATCCTCTACGAGCCCCATGGGTCTACAGAAGTCTATCCATCACTCTGTCAGTCTTCCGGATCATTATTCAAGTTGCTATCCCCAATTTTGCTGGATATATCCGATCAACTCCAGCTCCATAGGTAATTTTTCTCCCTAATGGGCTTGGAATTTGTTCTTTTTTTATTATCTTTGGACTAATGTTCTGCTCAAAATCTTTGAGAATGATAGCAAGAATGTCAGCCATTAGCTCTTGGTGGGGGGCGGGGAAGGTGGAAGGTGTGTTTAATTTACAAACCATCACCTTACTATTACTATACAGGGAATTTAAAGGTATAGGCAGAACAGTTACATTAACTGTCAATGTTATGCTTTCTTAGGCTTCTATTAATATAATTAATTTATATATTTCATTATTTACTTCAAGGATCTTTACGGGTAGGGAAAAAACATGTCTACACAGTTTCAAGTTTATGTAGAATTTTACCAGATATCTAATCATTTGATCAATGAAGAACACCAACCCAGAAAATGTAACTAAACATTTACCAAAATGCAATCATCAAAACAGCAAAAAACAAGGATAGTTTTTGGACATATTTGCAAAGGAAGTTTAGTATTTCACTAAACAAACCTGTATCATGCAGGTGTGTAAGACGTTGTTTCACAAGGGTGAAATACATGCAAAGAGGACAAGACCCTGCCTTTAAGCTAAAAAAAAAAACAAAGAAACTGATAAAAATAAACTGTATATAAATATATATATATGTGTGTGTGTGTGTGTTGAGTGTAATATTAAATGTAAATGTAAAACACAAGATGGGAATATTGTCCAGATTGCAACAATCAGAAAAGCTTCCTGAAAAATGTGAAAACTAAGCAGAATATTAAAGATTTCTGAAGGGAAGGGAAGAATATCGCAGATAGAGGGGCTGTAGCTGGAAAACAAGGATGATAACAGATTATTAAACATTTTAATATTTCCAACTATAATTTAATCTTCAGGGGAGTAGGACTTTTCCTCTTTTTTTGTTCACAGTCCCATTCCCAGGATCTAGAACAATTCTTGATACAGTGAAACTGTTTGTTGAATAAAGGATTAAACTTTAAAATGCAAGTCAAGGAATAGAAAAACATGAGTTCCAAGTAGAACCAGATCACAAAGTATGCTTAAGTGTTTCTTAGTGACCCTGTTTGCACTAATTCTCATTTAGGCCCTTCCTGGCTCCAGAGTATCTGGTGATAACACAGTGCTCTTTCTCAGTAACTGACCCTCCTATTTGCACTTGCACTCAGACCTTGTTCTTTATAATGTGGAATTTTCTTGATACAATTTCCCATCATAATCTCCCTATGCCCATTTACCTGGAAATGTATCTTTGCTGATAAGAGCTAATTAAATTTGCCTTAAATTCTTCATGGGAGAAAACTGTCCCAGATAAAATTTTCAGCCAGCTGTGGCTTTGTGCAGGAGACCAGTGCGAACGCTCAGTGCAATCTAGCACTGAGCTCATCTCTCGGGTCTGACCAGGACTAGGCTTGCAACTGAAATAATTTTATTTTTTTTAAGTGGGCTCCACACCCAACATGAGGTTTGTACTCACAATCCTGAGATAGTCCCATGCTCTACCAACTGAGCAAGCCAGGCACCCCGTGAATATAATTATCTTTTAAATGCCTAAATTATAGGTCAGAGGGAAGATTAAAATAGAAGACATGTAGAAATATCTTGAAAATTTCAAGAGATAACACAAATGTAAGGAATTATCAATTTATTAGGGCCTACAAGGGCTTGAAACCAAGAAATTAAATGATCTGTATGAAAATTTCCCATATTATCACTGATGTTATGGGATAACCTTTTGTAAAGAAAGGTTAGACATTTTTAGCACCTTTCAAATCACATTGTGTAGGCAACTTCCTTTTCTGTCTATATTGAAAGTGGCATTAAAGTAAAGCCACAGCAGTACTGCAGACTGTGATTTATTCTCAAATAACTCAATCTCTTTGTTTCTTAATCTCATAGCATCTTCTGATCACTATACAAACACTATTCCAGTTAATTTGCATAACAATGCTACAAGATTGCAAACATTATCATTCACACTTGATATATGTCCAATTATGAAACCTGCAGAAGGTCAAGCGTTACTATTCCTAGCTCCATAATCTTGGGGCTTTCTAACATATACTGATACGTCTCTCCTTGAACTTGGTTAGTCAATGACTCTGGTTAAAGTTATTAAAAGGAGATACTCTTCATTAGAATATAAATGAACACAAAATAACCACTTTTTTTTCTTGCCTTCACTGAAATAGGGCAACATTTGCTCTATTGACAAGATGGATAATTATTTATTTGGATTATTACCCCTTAGTCCCATACTATTAATATCTGTGCTTATTGGTGTATATATGTTCACTTATAGCACAACACATATATTTGTACATATAAACATATACACATGTATGCACACACACACACACACACACACACTCTTAACAAATTTTCATTCCCTTCCTTTACTACCCCATGGATACTTGCATTTTTTTCTTTGTGAAATATATGGCCAAATCAGTCTTTTACTTAAACTAAATCCAATTGTTTTTATTTTATATATGTTACTAAAATGAGAAGTAGTTCTGCAAGTCAGACACATAGAAAATTAGATGCAACCAACATCTATTAATATTAGTTGGTGTAAGTTTCGGTGGAAGTGACCTGAAGAGAAGAGCTGTATTGGTGTGATAAATTTATGAGAAGGACATTACAGAAAGGATACTTAATATCTACAGATAACCTGAGGTCCATGAGAGTGTCAAAAGAAAAAAAAAATTTCAATGCCTATGTCACCGGGTTTCTTAAAAAAATAGAGTCATAAAACCTCAAAATCATCATGTTGAGTAGTTAATACATATGAAAGGTCATGATGGTCCCAGGAGTTTTCAGACTAAGGATATTATATCATAAAATACATCATTTCCTATTTTTGGGTATGGTGACACCCAGTAAAAATAATTGCACATATTATTTTAAGTGATATTTAATGCTGTATTTATTATTTTCTTTTCTTTCCAGATGGACAGTGTGTTTTCTTCCTATTTTTAAAAACAGCAAAGAGGAACACTGGTGAATATTATAAGGACATGCTAAAAAGTATGTTGTTACTATGGCAATAAAAAAGAGAACAAATGTCCAAATATCTTTTTGGTAAAATTCTACTTCTCTAGGTAATATTTTGCAGTTCTTTGCATTAAGTGTAAGCAAATATTCTTTATGTAGGATTTTAATTAAATATTTCCAGTTAATTTACATATATTGAATACCTATTATGTCCCTGGCAATTTGATATACAAACATAACTAAAACACCTTTTCTGATCTCCTTGCAGCCTATTTGGGAAAATTGGGAAACTAATTAGGTCAACACAAAGCAAGCTGTGTACCAGAGGTTTGCACAAGAAGCTAAGTTTCTAACACCATCCTTCCCTCCTCCTCCTTTCTCCTTCTCTTTCTTCTTCTCCTTTTTCTTCTTCTCCTACTTCTTCTCCTTCTCTTGCTTCTTTTTCTCTTTCTTCTTTTATGCTTCTCCTTCCCTTATTATTGGCAGGTGGTGAGGGAGATATATTAGAGAAAGAGGGCAGGGAAAGAATCCAGGATTTAAGGATCCCAAGAAGGTATGTTGAGAACAGAGAGAAATACAGATAACTATAATTACGTAAAACAAAGTAAATATGTCATAATTCCAAACTTGCATAATCTTTCTTATAGATGTTGTAATAAAATGTTATTTTATTAGTTACTTACTGCTGTGTAATAGTATTAACACTGACTTAGCATCTTAAAACAATACATTTATTATTTCACAGCTTCTGTTGGTTTGGAGTCCAGGCATGCTTTAGCAGGGTGCTCTACCATGCTATAAATTGTAGGCCAGAACTGATGCTTATCTGGAGTGTTAACTAGGTAGAAACCTGTGTTTTTCCCCTCATGTGGTTCTTAGCAGCATTCAGTTGTTTGCAACTGTAAGACTGAGAGCTTCAGTTCTTTTGCAGTCTGTTGACTAGGGCAGCTCTCATCTCCTAGAAACCACCTTCAGTTCTTTGTGTCATGTGGGAATCCCCAACATGGCCATTTCCTTCTTCATAGCCAGCAAGGAAGAGAAGGAGTACAGGAGACTGGCAATACAATCTAGGTAACATAACTACATGCACATAAACACATACGTCCTATCACCTTTTCTCTGTTCTATTGGCTAGAAGTTAAGTCATTGGCTTCATCCATATTTGAAAAAAGTATATTGCACAAGAGCATGAAGGGTAGAAGGTAGGAATGATAGGGCCACCTTAGGAATTTATTATGCTACAGTTAACATCAATAGAAAAAACATGAGATAAGCCCTATTAAAATAGTTTGAGGCCACTGTCCACACTAATAAAAATTAAGATGTTATACTGTATTTCATTGATCTGAATTTCATACCATCAGCCACATCATTTTTATTAGAAAAATGAGGATATATGTGGAAATATTAGACATCTATATTCTCCAGAGATAAAACTACAGTGGACACTTGAATAATGTGGTAGTTAGAGGTACTGACCCCCACACAGTCAAAATTCTATGTATAACTTTTGACTCCCCCAAAACTTAACTACAATAGCCTACTTTTACCAGAAGTCTTATCAATAACATAAATAGTTGATTAACATATATTTTGTAATAGATAAATAAAATAAAATGATAAAATGAATAAATAACATAAAATAAATAATAAAACAAAAACTATATATTATATTCATACAATAAACTAAGCTACAAAAAATTTAAGTTATAAAGAAAAAGGAATTACATTTACAGTACTGTGTTGTATTTATCAAAAAACATCTATGTGTAAGTGGACCTGCACATGTCAATCCTCTATTGAAATTCAAGGGTCAACTGTAATAGGATGTGTCTGTGTCTGTATCTGTCACACACACACACACACACACACACACACACACACACATAGAGAGAGAGAAAGAGAAATTACTTTTAAAGAATTGGATCATGTGATTATTAGGGCCTGCAAGTTCAAAATCTGGTACTACAGACTACAGATCAAGGGAAAAGCTGAGGTTGCAGTCAAAGTTTGAAACCAACAACCCATCAGAATTTTTTCTTGCTTGGGGGAGGTCATCTTTTTTCTATTCAGATCTTCAACTGATTGGGTAAGGTCCACCCATATTATGGAGAGCAATCTGCTTAACTCAAAGTCCATTGTGTTTTTTTGGTGATCTTATTTACAGTGGGATTTGTTGTTGTTTTTTGTTTTGTTCTGTTTTATTTAATCTTATCCAAAAACACCATCACAGAAACACCCAGAATGATGTATGAATAATGCTTGACCAAATATTTGAAGAACATGCCCAACTAAGTTGACACAAATAAATTCATCACAATAACTATAAATTTTTAACAGACCTTTTCTTTGACATATTGTAAATACTATTCCATATAAATGTTAATTCATAATGGCCTATGAAGTCGATTTATTTATTACCATCCCAATTTTGTAGATTAAGACATAAAGCACCCAAAATTTAAGTAATTCACTCAATGTCACACCACCTGTGAATGATAAAACAATTTGAACACAAGCTTTTCTTTGCTCTATAGCCTTATAAGATACAGGTGAAAAATTAGAAACTGTGTGTTCATAGATTGGAACAGTTAATATTAAAATGTCTATATTACTCAAAACTACCTATAGATTCAATGCTGTCCCTGTTAAAATTCCAGTGGCATTTCTTATAAAAATAGAACAAACTAACCTAAAATTTATATGGAACTATAAAAGGCCCTAAGTAGTCAAAACAATCTGGGAAAGAAACATGAAGCTGGATGTATCACACTTCCTAATTTCAAATTATACTATAAGACAAAAATAATCAAAACAGTATGGTATCAGCATAAAAATAGACACAGATCAACAAAACAAAATAGAAAGCCCAGAACAAATCCATGCATATATATGGCCAATTAATTTTGACTAAAGACATATACAATAGGGAAAGGACAGTTTCTTCAGTAAATGGTGTTGAGAAAACTGGATATCCATAGCAAAAGGGAAATGACTTATGTCTTACACCATAAAAAAATCAACTCAAAATGGACTAGAGATTTGAACATAGTACTTGAAACCATAAAAATCCCAGAAGAAAACATAGGGAGTAAGCTCCTGGACATTGGTCTTCGTAATTTTTTTTTTTTTACATTAAAGCAAATGCATCAAAAACAATGTAAACAAGTGGGAACATATCCAACTGAAAAGCTACTGCACAGAAAGGAAACTATTAGCAAAATGAAAAGACAACTACAGAATGGGAAAAATCTTTGAAAACTACATATCTGATAAAAGGGATTAATAGCCAAAATTATTAACATATAATTATATAACTCATACAACTCAATAGCAAAAGTAGATAGATGATAGATAGATCAATAGATAATTGGCAAAAGAACTGAATAGATATTTCTCCAAAGAAGACATGCAAAGGGCCAACAGGTACATGAAAAGCTATTCAACCTCACCAATCAGAGAAAAGCAAATCAAAACCCCAATGAAATATCACTTCACACACATTAGCATAGCTACTATTAAAAAGACAAAAGATGGGTGCCTGGGTGGCTCAGGCAGTTAGGTATCCAACTCTTGATTTCAGCCCAGGTCTTGATCTCGGGATGGTGGATTCAGGCCCCATTATGGAGCCTACTTAAAAAAAAAAAAAAAAAAAAAAGACAAAAGATAACAATGCTTGTGAGGATGTGCAGAAAATGGAAGCCTTGTATACCACTGGTATATGGGAATGTGAACTCATACAACCCTCTATGGAGAAATAGTACGAAGGTTACTCAGAAATAAAATAGAAGTAGAATATGATCCAGCAATCCTACTTCTGAATATTTCCAAATTGGCAATTAAAATAACAACATAATTATCTGTATATAGGACAAAAATGGAAAAATAATGGAACAGAGAAAGATAGAAAGATGGTATTAAGATGGTAGATTTGAACTCAGCATACCACTAATTACATTATATGGAAAAAATGCTCAGTTAAAAGACAAGATTTTTTGTTGAATAAAATGAAAGTGTGCTGTTTATAAAATATACTTGAAAAGCTAATGATGTAGAAAAGTTGAAAATAAAAGATGGAGGGAAATACACCATGCAACTACTAAAAGTAATATATATAAATATATTAAAGTAATCAGAAAAAATACACTTCAAGACCAGAAGACTTTCAAGACATTTCAAGGATCTTTATGACAGAGTTAAAATATTTAAAATACTAAAAACATTTAATAAATACATTTCACTTAATCATGTCTTCAAAATACAAAAAGCAAGAATTAGCAGAGCTATGAAAAGAAATAGAAAAATACATAGTTACAGTGAGAGATCTTTAACACAATATTAACAGAAAAAGTAATGATTTAAGAGCATTGGTAAAATAGTGAACAAATTTGATTAAATACATATATAGATATTGCCAGTGTTACAGAATTTACATTGTTTTCTATCATACAACTATTACTTGCCAATTTGACAATATACTGGTGCAAATGCCAAAAATGTTTTGTAAGATTGAAATGATACAGCTAATGTTTTTTTATTGGACAATGAAGCTAGAAGTTAACAAACTTAATTTATTTGGTTAAGAAAAATACTCCTAAATAATCCATGTGTTGAAGAAGAAATTACACTAGAAATTAAACAGTGCTTACATGAAAATTTATAGCCTAAATACAACATAGGAGAAAAGTAAAATGGAAGAAAAATAAGCTAAAGATTAATCTTAAAATACTAGAAAAAGAACTATAAAGCAGAAAAATGGAAGAAATAAAGAATGAAAATTGTTGTAATGGAATATAAATGTAAAATAGAAAGATAAAATGCTTCTTTGAGAAATGAAATTGATAAATCTCTAGCACAATGGTTATTGAAAGAAAGAGGAAAGTAAAAAATAAAATTAGCATTAGGAATAAACCAAAGTAAATATGGCTATATATCCTACAGAAATTTAAAAGATAAGAACATAAAAGAAACTTTTGCAATAAAATTGAAATTCAGTTTGTCAAAACTAGTAGAAAACTCATTAGCAATGAAAACTATTATAGAAATGTTGTAGAAATTATAGAAATATTAAATGCAATAATGTGGATAAAACACAAAATATAATTTTGATCCAAAAAAAGCCAGACACAACATGCTAAAAGATTCTAATTATACAGGTAAAAATACAAGTAAAACTAATTAAATGATTACCATATAAATCAAAATACTGCTTAAATGTAAAAATATTGTTTATCTTTAGGTGGAAGAAAGCAGTTGTCAATAAGAAGAGTCATGCAAAGAGTTTCTGATGGGCTGATAATGTAATTTTTTTTCTCATAGGTGGTTAAAATGATGTTCATTTAACAATAATTTATTAATAAAGCTGCTTTATGTACTTCTTTTTATGATATATCTTATAGTTAAAAAGTAGCATAAATATGTATATGAGGTATAAGATGATTAAAATAATAGCTCATATAATCCTAAAAATTTTTTTTAAAATGGGTAGGAAAATAATTCCAGTGATATGAGTAGCTTGCACAATATTTCCTAGGAGATCAATGTTGAATTACATTTTAAATACAGGTCTAAGTTACCTAAGGAAATCAAAAAAGGAAGTCAAAAGGAAAGTACAATTTGGTAATGATATATACAATGTCTCTGACATAAAGACAACTACTTATTTAGTAGAAGATCATGATGTTTCTTATATAGTTTGAATATAAAAACAATGCATGGGATGATGCATTTATTCAGTAGTGAATTTAGTAACATTATTTAACCTTTAATGTAGGCTGATGGCATAATGTGGTTGAAAACTCTTGAATACTTATTCTGAAGTTTATGATGTATTAAGAAAATTGCAAATAGTGCAGCAAGGTGAGTAGTGGTAAAGAAAAATCTACAGAAATGAAATCTGAGTTTATACTTTAGTGTATAATTTGGTGACTCTTATTTGTATGTGGATTGTGAGTGTGAGTGTGAGGGAGAACCTGAGGCTCTGTGTACTCTGGGGAGAATATAGAGGTAGGGAACAATAAAAGGAGAGGATACAGTCATATTCCTGATTTAGGAGCTTTTCAAAGTATGAAAATCATATTTAAGTACATATGATATTTTCTCTAAATTAAAAACTGTAAGAAGAAAATTTTGACAAAAATTTAACCAGTAGGGATGGATAGAAGGTAATATGAAGAATTATTTTAAGATATAACAAGATATAAGGAAATATTTTAATAAAATAAATTCAATTATCACAGTGATCCCTTTAGAACTTAGATAAAATCATGGTGATTCACTGCTTAAAACCCACAGTTGCTACTAAGAACTGGTAACATGACTTTGAAGGCTCTTTGAGATCTAGCCCTTGCCTACATTTAAAGCCCATTCCATACCATTCTTTTTCTTTCTCCAATGCTGGTCATTCCAACTTTCTTTCAGTTCCCTAAGTATTTGTCTTGCCCCAACAGCTCTACATATGCTGTTCTGTTCACCTGGAACATCTCCCAAACTTCAAGTATCACTTTAATATCTTTGCAAAACTCTAAGTTCTCCTTAACCTCCACCATCATCATCACTACCACTACCACTACCACTACTCCTACCAGACCAGCTCAGTTCCATAATACAATTTCACATAATCTTATTTCCATTAAATCTATCCCATATTATAAATAAATATTGTTGTGATCTGTACTTACTAAGAAAAGTTTTCCTTTTTCTTATATTATTATTCCTCTTGTCTATCATAGGACCTGACATTTAATAAGGGCACATTAAATACCTATTGAATGAATAGATATTTTCAGTCTTATTATAATAATAAAGAAGAAATTTATTAAAGATTAAGTGATACTAAAGACAACAAAAAGTTAAGAGACTTTTTAGTGAGTCCAACCAAATATAAATAAGTCCAGAGTGAGCAAATATACACTGTATATAAAGAAAAGTGAAAAGGAAATAAATCCCATTAAATAGTTTGGGAAAATTTTCATTATGAAAGTGATATTTCAATTGAATTTAAAGGAATGTGTAAAATTTAGATAGCAAAGAAGAAAGCAGGTGATGTTATTATAGTAGACAGAATAAAGGCCTCCAAAGATAGTTCTAATCCCCAAAGTGGTAAATATGTTATCTTACATGGCTAAAAGAAATTCATAGGTAGGATTAAGTTAGCATTACATTCTTGAGATGTATAGATGAACCCAGTTTATCCTTGTGGGCCCAATGTAATCACTAGGACCTTATGAAGAGGTAGTTAAGAGGGTCAAATTCAGAAAAAGGAGATGCAACAAAGAAAACAGAGGTTTGAAGTGATGGGCTTTAAAGATGGAGGAAATCCAAGAAATAGACAAGGCCTCTGAATCTGGATAAAGCAAGGCAACATAATCCCACTCCCTGAAGCCTCCAGAAGGAAGAGGAGAGAACTTCCTCAACTTGATAAAGAGCATCTACCCACTGCTCCCTCCCCCCTCCCAAAAACCCCCTAAAACAAATACCCCACAGCTAACATCATATTTGCAAATTTGCAAACCATTACCATATAATGGTAAGAATTTAGATGTTTTCCCTTAAAATCAGGAACAAGGCAGAGATATTTCTTTTTACATCTTCTGTTTACTATCATACAGGATGCCCTAGTTAATTCAATAAGACAAGAAAAGGAGAGGTATCTGGGTGGCCCGTTCAGTTAAATGTCTGCCTTCAGCTCTGGTTATGCTTCTGGGGTCCTGGGATGGAGCCTCATATCAGGCTCCCTGCTCAGTGGGGAGTCTCTTTCTCCCTCTTCCTCTGCCCTTTCTCCTGCTTATGCTCTCTCAAATAAATTTTAAAATCTTTAAAAAAAAAAAAGACAAGAAAAGGAAATTTAAAAACATACATATTGGGGGAAGAAAGAAAGAAAACTTTCTTTCTTTGCAAATGATATAATTATCTATGTAGAAAATAGAAAAAAACTTTTAGAAGATAAGAGAAAATCAAGGTGGCATTGAGTTTAGCAATGAGTTTTTAATTTTTTTTTTAACAATGAGTTTTTAGATAACAATACGAAAAGCATGATCCACACACACAAAAAAATAAAAGATTAAGTTGTATTTCATTGAAATTCAAAACTTCTCTACAAAGAATACTGATAAGAACATGATAAAACAAGTCACAGATTAGGAAAAAATATATGCAAAATATGTTTCTGTAAACAATTGGTATCTCCCCAACATGTAAGAACCCCTTAAAGTCAGTAATGGTTTTCAAAGACCCCAATATAAAAAAAAATGTAGGCAGAAGATCTGAACAGATAACTCACTAAAGAAGGTACAGATAACAAATGAGCATGTGAAAATATGTGTGACCTCATTTATCATTAGGAAATTGTAAATTAAAAGAATATGACATTAGTTAGGTTTATTCCCAGGTAATTTATAGTTCTTGGTGCTATAGTAAATGGAATCGATTCTCTAATTTCCCTTTCTATATTTTCATTGTTAGTGTATAAGAAAGCAGCTGAATTCTGTACATTGATTTTGTATCCTGCCACATTAATGAATTGCTGTATGAGTTCTAATAGTTTGGGGGTGGAGTTTTTTGGGGTTTTCCATAAAAAGTATCATGTCATCTGTGGAGAGAGAGAGTTTGATTTCTTCATTGCCAATTTGAATACCTTTTATTTTTGTTGTTGTTGTTGTCTGATTGCTGTTGCTAGGACTTCTAGTACTAATTTGAACAAGAGTGGCAAGAGTGGGCATCCTTGTCGTGTTCCTGATCTCAAAGGGAAGGCTTAACAGACACTTCTCCAAAGAAGACATAAAAATGGCTAACAGACACATGAAAAGATGTTCATCATCATTAGCCATCAGGGAGGTTCAAATCAAAACCATATTGAGATACCACCTTACACCAGTTAGAATGGCCAAAATTAACAAAACAGTAAATAACATGTGTTGGAGAGGATGTGGAGAAAGGGGAACCCTCTTACACTGTTGGTGGGAATGCAAGTTGGTACAACCACTTTGGAAAACAGTGTGGAGATTCCTTAAAAAATTAAAAATAGAGCCACCCTATGATCCTACAATTGCACTACTGGGTATTTAGCCCAAAGATACAGATGTAGTGAGAAGGGCCACCTGTACCCCAAAATTCATAGCAGCAATGGCCATAGTTGCCCAACTGTGGAAAGAACCAAGATGCCCTTCAACAGATAAATGGATAAAGAAGATATGGTCCATATATATAATGGAGTATTATGCCTCCATCAGAAAGGATGAATACCCAACTTCTGTATCAACATGGACAGGACTGGAAGAGATTATGCTGAGTGAAATAAGTCAAGCAGAGAGAGTCAACTATCATATGGTTTCACTTACTTGTGTAGCACAAGTAATAACATGGAAGACATTGGGAGATGGAGCAGAGAAGTGAGTTGGGGGAAATTGGAGGGGGAAACAAACCATGAGAGACTGTGGACTCTGAGAAACAAACTGGGGGTTTTAGAGGGGAGAGGGTAGGCCAAGGGTGATTCTGATGTTGGGTATTAAGGAGGGCATATATTGCATGGGGAACTGGGTGTGGTGCATAAACAATGAATGCTGGAACACTAAAAAGAAATAAAATAAGACAAAAAAAGGTAAAAGAACCAGAAGAAGAAGAGGAGGAGGAGGAAGAGGAAGGTGGCATTATACACCTGTTTGAATAGCTAAAATCCAAAACATTGACACCACCAATGATGGCATGGATATGGACCAACAGGAACTCTCATTCATTGCTGGTGGTAATGCAAAATGGTACAACTGCCATCAAAGGCAGTTTGGTGGGGTTTTGTTTCTTCATTTTTACAAAGGTAAACATAGTTTTACCATACATTATAGCAATCAGAATCATAGGTATTTGTCCAAATAAGTTGAAAACTTACATCTACATAAAATCCTGTACATAACTGGTTATATACAAAAACTGTATGCACATTTTATACAAAATGTCTTTCAATAGGTGAATACATAAAAGCAGTATATCCATACAATGGAATATTATTCTGTCATAAAAACAAATGACTTATTAAACCACAAAAAGACATGGAGAAAACTCAAATGCATATTGCTCAGTGAAAGAAGCAAGTCTGAAAAAATTACACACTATATGATTCTAACTATATGACATATCAGAAAAGGCAAAACTACAGAGATAGTAAAAAAAATTAGTAGTTGCCAGCAGTTAGGAAGAAAAGAGAAGAGGGGATATACAGGTGGAGCACATACCATGTTTAGGACAGTAAACTTATTATGTATGATATTTCACTGGTGGATATATGACATTATGTATTTTTCAAAAACCTATTAAAATTTATAACACAAAGAGTGAACCATAAGGGAAACTACAACTACAGTTAAATATAATGTATGATATCAGTTCATCAACTGTAACAAATGTACCACATTGATGCAAGATATTAATAACAGAAAACACCGTTGAGGAGTGGCAACAGGCAGGAGGCAGGAGGGGATATATGAGAACTCTCTGTACTTAGTGTTCAAGTTTTCAGTAAACCCAAAACTGCCCTGGGGAATAAACTTTATGAAAATAAAGAAGAATTTGGAGAAGGTTGTTTAAAGCAAACTTGCTGCCTAGTGTCATATTGTCACTTGGCAAAAAGTAGAAAATTAAAATAATAATGGCTAACGTTCTACTTATTGCTTTGTTTATATTTCTATTCTAGTCTATTTATCCAATTCAAAAATGTTCTTCAAAGATGTATTTGGAACAGTTGTCAACTTATTAATAGCACTTCTGACATCAAGTGAGAATCAGTTCCATAATTTAACAGCAGAACACAAAAAGGCTTGCATTCCTTAAGGACTCCACAAACAGCTTATCAAACTTTGAGGGCTACCTCAAAAAGCAGAACAGGAATCAGGTTTTTAAAAAGGCCTTGAAGAAATAAACCAACAAGAGGGCCAATTCCTCTTATTCTACACACAAGCACAGCTTCTATTGAAGATTAGATTTGGTTCTTTTATTCAATGGCAGATCCCAATTTTCTATAGAGAAACCAGTTTATTCCTGCCAAAACCTACATACTACTTATTACCAAACAGAAAGTTAGATCTAAAGATGAAGTTGACCTCTTTATTGTGAGAAATCTGGACAACCAGAAAGTTCTTTCATCTGGACATTTACAGAATGACAGTTCAGGTCTTGCTAGGATTATAAGTATAGATGATATTCAGAACCTGAATTTAATGACAATCTCTGAGAGTATAACAGTAGCTTGTTCCAAAGGGTGAATATTATTATTTATTTTTTGGAGAGGTTTGTCTATTAAAAAACTAAGAGCAATTGAAAACTTGCATCTTTCTATGGGTTATGAGAATATATAATCTTTATTCTCTCCCAGAAGAATATGTTTCCAGTAATAAAATTTCCCTAAGAGCTCAATTTATTCTATGAAATTTATTCCCTATAATTATAATATGTAGGGTAAAAAACAAAGTTATATGAAGATTTACATCACTAAATCAAAAATATAGAAAGAAGCATAATATATAATAGATTTAAATGTCAATGTATACTTTTTCATCTACATGAAATACTGCTGGTAATTTATACAGGTACCAAAATAGAGGTGATATTTTTCGTCATTATGATTTGCTTATAACAGTAGGCTATTTCATAGCTGCAATCTTTTATAAAAAATTATATGCTTCAAATGAGTGGAAGCTCCAAATATAGCCTAGGACAAGGAAGTACTGTAACTATGATTAGATTTATCCATAAAAACTTTGCCCCAAAATCATGCAGGAACTGATCCATAGTAACAAATAGTAACTTTTGAAAATTAAATGTATCATAAATGTGGAAAAATGTATATAAGGAAGGTATGCTTAAGATTTGGTGGGATTTGGTACTCTATCTTAGTTGGTAGACAACAAGAAAGTATCTTCGTATTTCTGATGTCCAATAGTACTTTCCTCCTCTTCCACTAAAAGTAACTGAAAACTCATTTCCTTCAAAAAGTCTTGGATGAGTAACCCTCTTGAAATTCATTTTTTCCTGCATTTTTACTCATTATTTATAAAGTTGTAATATGAATGAAATTAAATATATGTTTGCAAATATTAAATCTTTATTTCACATCCAATTTTCTAGAGAACTGAGATCTTGAATTTTATTATTTTTTTTACTCCAAAACACTTTACAAGTGCAAAATATGCAGTGACAACTTAGTTTTGAAGCACTTGTAGGTGTCATCATTTTCTGCATGTTCATAACTTAGATTATGAGAAAATGTTTTAAATAACTGTTGTATAAATACATCAGCAAAATCTATTAAAAATTAAATGCTCCCAAACTTTGATTAAGCATTTATAGTTGTTAGAATCTAAACAAGCAAAAACAATCCAAACAGGATAAATTTTGAATACCCAATCATAAAAGCATAATAAAATAAAATATACAAAGCAATATTTTTTTAAGAGATAGAGAGTATGTGCATGAGTACAAGCTGGATGGTGGGGGAAAGAGGGAGAGAGAAAACTCAAGGAAGCTCGAGGTTGAGCATGGAGCTTGATCTCACTACCCTGATATTATGACATGAGCTGAAATCAGGAATCAGACACCCCAGTACACAGCCCAATATTACAGAAAAGTATACCTTGATTAAAAATAATTTATTTGATCTAGATAATTTACCAATTACATCACTTCCTAGGTGTGAGTCAGTTAGCATCCAATAGCAGATTTCTTATTTGCAGAAGAGAAACATTATTTGTCCTAAAAAAAGAAACATAGGAATATTAAATGAATATACTAGTACACATTAAATAAATGAATGCACAATTATATTATTTTTACATAATGTATATATCATTGCAAATGGCAAGATTTCCTTTTTTGATGGCTGAGTAATAGTCCATTGCATATGCATATATATATATATATATATATATATATATATATATATATAAAATCTATCTTCTTCTTTATCTATCTATTAATGGACATCTGTGTGCTCTTTCCATAGTTTGACTATCATGGACATTGCTGCTATAAACATTGGGGTGCAGGTACCCCTTTGGATCACTACATTTGCATCTTTGGGATAAACACCCAGTAGTTTTCAACTCTTTCAACATCTGGCTATTCGGGGTCTTTTCTGGCTCCATACAAATTTTAGATTATTTGTGAAAAAAGTTGATGGTATTTTGATAGGGATTGCATCAAATGTGTAGGTTGCTCTAGGTACCATAGACATTTTAATAATATTTGTTCTTCCAATCCATTAGCGTGAAACTGGGTTGTAGGGTAGCTTTATTCAACTTCTTGAAGAACCTCCTTACTATTTTCCAGAGTGGCTGTACCAGCTTAAATTCTCACCAACAGTGTAAGAGGGTTCCCCTTTCTCTACATCCTCTCCAACACCTGTCATTTCCTGACTTGTTAATTTTAGTCATTCTGACTCCTGTGAGGTGGTATCTCATTGTGGTTTTGAATAGTATTTCCCTGATGGCTAGTGGGATTGAACATTTTTTCATGTGCCTATTGGCCATTTATTTGTTTTCTTTAGAGAGATGTCTATTCATGTCTTCTGGCCATTTCTTGATTGGATTATCTGTTCTTTGGATGTTGAGTTTGATTAGTTCTTTGTAGATTTTGGATATTAGACCTTTATCTGATATGTCGTTTGCAAATGTCTTCTCCCATTCTGTCAGTTGTCTTTTGGTTTTATTGTTTCCTTTGTTGTGCAAAAGCTTTTTATCTTGATGAAGTCCCAATAGTTCATTTTTGCCTTTGTTTTCCTTGACTTTGGAGACAGTCTAGCCAGAAGCTGGGGCAGCTGAGGTCAAAGAGGTTGCTGCCTATGTTTTCCTCTAGGATTTTGATGGATTCTTCTCTTACATTTAGATCTTTCATCCATTTTGT
>PISX010022065.1:0-32220 GCA_004024625.1 Mellivora capensis
CTGATTTTGGCCATTCTAGCTGGTGTGAGGTGGTATCTCAATGTGGTTTTAATTTGAATCTCCCTGATGGCTAGTGATGATGAACATTTTTTCATGTGTCTGATAGCCATCTGTATGTCTTCATTGGAGAAGTGTCTATTCATATCTTCTGCCCATTTTTTGATGTGATTATCTGTTTTGCATGTGCTGAGTTTGTTGTCCTATTTTAAATGAGGAAGCAAATGCCCAAATCATCAAAGTCATGGAAGAATGGCTTTCCTATTATGATTTCTGGCTTTATTATTGTTTAACTAAATCCATGGTTATTAGAATATTGGTTATAAGTCAACCCCGGCACGGATGGGACCCCTATTTTCTCCTGCACATGGTTGTTCCTTGAACTGCCCCTTACCATGATAGACGGAGGGAGCCGGGCATCACCAGGTGTCTCAGCCACCTTCCAGGATATGGGCTAATGGGGCATGTTCTCGTAGGAAACAGTCAAGTCCTGGCAAGGGCTGTTTGCATTTCTGGATCCCTGTAAGAGAGGATGCAGTGAAGGAATCACAGTGTCCCCACAGGTAAATGATGCTCTTCCAATTCCACCACTGGGAAGCAGTAAAAGTCGAGGACCTGAGCCAATTGTCAGCAGGTGTGGATATTCAGACTGTTATAAATTATCACTAAATTTGGCACAAAACAGAGCGATATTTCTGAATAATTCTCTTATGCCTGTCATAAGAATTTGGCATGCAATTCTGTGCTGTAATGCATGTCGTAAATACAATAATTTATGGTTTGTTTCTACCCAGTCCTGTGTGCTGTCGTGCTAAACTTGGGAACAAGCACAATTAGAACTATAATCAGTTGTGACATTTCTTGAAATGTTTCTATTTAATTATTTTTCTTTGCTACAGACTGACATTAATAGCTTTTTTTCAGGAAGACAAATCATAATAATTTTTCAAGAGAAAATGACAAAGATAAATGATATTCATGCAAGAAGGCAGATCGATGCAGAGACTGACGGTTTCCTGTGTGAAAAGGAAGATAAGAAGTTCCTTTGCTTTAGCTGAGTCCCCTGGAAGCATCACCTAAAGGACGAACAGGAAGTGGCCAGATTTAGTTTCCATCTCCTCTCCTCCTCCTTGCAGCCTGCATCCCCTTGTGACAGGTTGACCCCGGCTCTCTTCAGAACAACAGAAAGAGTACAGGCTTTGGAGGCAGAAATATCTGGGGAGAAACTCATGGATCACCAAGCACTTTCTAACAATGGGACTGGGGGCAACACCTGCCACCTGTTTCCTGGAAATTACACTACCAACTTTTTCAGAGTTGTTTTGAACACTCATTGATATAAGAGGCAGTAAGGAATTGGGATTTTTTTTAATGGGTTCTAGAATCAAACTAGCTCTATTTGAATTAGATCTCTGCCATTTGCTAGCTTGCTAACTTAGATCAGTTAAAAATAATAATAACTAAAATTGAAACCGATTATGTTGGACCTACTCTATACCAGGCACTGTTAGTATAGCTTAGCCAATTACTTATCCATCCTCATTTGGATACATATAATAAGGCCAGTAGGTACTTTCTATGCTACCACTCTGTTGTACGCACCTTTTATGCAGCTCACCACTTGTGAGGCGCCCGTCCTGCCATCGGGTGGGTAGCAAGCATGCGGGAAGAGTCAGACAACACTAGTGCTCTGACGGATGCAAGGAAATGGACAGTAAGCAATATTTCTTCCCCTTGTAACCTGCGCTGGCCCTGACACTGATCCTGTGAGCAGATTTCATGAGTTCTCACGTCTAGGACTAAATCACCATTCCTGGCATCTGGGATTGTAATACAGAAAAGATTATGTCAAGCACTTTTAACAGAGCCACAAATTCTTTATGAGGGCACGTAGGAAACATTAGTCAAAACCCTTGGTTACAGGAAAAAGAAGCCACTTGGGGTTGGGGGGGAGGGGAAAGCAAAGTGGAGAGTTTTTATCCATGCAGCTGGATAATTAAGGAAGCAGGATTGGTCGTTTCCCTCCTCCTATGAGGACCTGTACCAGGAACACTCTCTGCCCTCTCGGGACTGAGGGTACAGTCGGAATCCTCTTTCTCTTGTGCTCACCAGCCCTTCCACCTGCTCCTGCTGTTTCCAAAGCCCTCCATGGGTCAGAGCAGAGACCAGGAGGAGAAGCCAGGAGAGTGGGACATTGCGTGGCTGACTGGCACTACCATCAGCTGGCTTCCCAATGCCTGGGTCTGGCAGGTTTTAACACGGCTCTCTCTCACTATGGGTAACTCGGGATCGCCTCTCTGCCCATCACTTATGGACTATCAGCTGGAGACCCCTGATGGGGAAAATGCGCTCCATCTTGGCGGTGATCACTCTTGCCTTCCCAAGCCCTAGGAATCCTGGCATCAGATTCCAGCTTCTCCCCTACTGACCCTCTTCTCAAGCCTAATGATGTCAGATCCCTATGTCGGCAAGAGTCCCTCTTTCTAAGGAACCAACACCATTCACTTAGTAAACACCTCTGAGATCCCATTACATTCCAGCATCTTCCCGGTGCTGGGGGAATACCCGTGAGTGGTAAGCTGGGGCGGCAGAGAGGAATCAAACTAAGGGGAGGCACAGTTGGGAGCTCTGGGGAGGAGCTGCTTTGTTAGGATGATGATGAAAGGCTTTTCAGCCATGGTAAGCTTTGAGCAGAGAGGGAGCCCCTGAACCCACGGAAGAGCTGGCTGGCCAGAAGGGCTGCACGTTCGGGGCCGCGAGGTGCCGACAAACTTGGCAGGAGACAGGAGCGCGTCTACACACAGGCGTGAGCAGTACCTGGGGGAGGTGTCCGATGCGTGGATGAAATCTCCAGAAGGGGAGGATTTGGGGGAAGGCGGATACCGTCTCCTTACTCAGGAACAACGGCGGATCTGACCCTGCACCAGTCCCTTGAAGCGGAGCCAGGGCACCTAAGATGCGAGCGTGCGTGCACGGGTGAGGCTTGTGCCGCCGACACCAACAGCAGTGTCAGCCTCCCAGTGAGGCAAAAGCTGTCTGCAGTCACTCAATCTCTATTAAAGGAGCCACAGAACCTCTATTGACTTTTCTGTTTAGAGAACTGAGAAAAAAGCATGAGCCTAATTAGGTTCACCCTCATGATCACAGCTTCTGAATGCTGGCATTGCCTTTCCCAAGGCGTTCACCCAGGCTGAAACTGGGGCTCTGGGACCCGGGATCCCTATGTTTGAAGGGCAAGGCTTTGGGAAGTGAGCAGGGGGAGGCAGGGAGAGAACACAGCAGAGATCATATTGATGGAACTCCTCGTCTGAGGGCAAGGCTGAAAAAACTCTCCCACACAAACAGCTGCCCCTGTCTGTCTGTCAGGAGAGACCTCCTGCTCAGAGGCAAAGGAACCTGGGAAGGCAGTGAGGACCTGACGTGGGACAGGTTCTACCAAATGAGCTTCTGCCTCTCAGCAAGTTTTGCCTGACGTGTGATGATTCTATAGACAATGTCGGACGTGTCCATCCATTGCATTGAGCTAGTGCCATCACAGAAAATGACAGCAAGCCCTCTCCTCTCCCTCCAGAAGATGGAGAGCGATACTCCCTGAGGGTATCAGGGAAACCAAAATAAGGAACGTAAAGACTGAACATATATTGAACAGAGTTCATCAATGGTTAAGCATGAGCTCACACCAAACCCCCGAGATGCTGGCCTTAGACCGGCAGAAGACTCTCACGTGGGCTGGGTTAGTCTTTGGTTGATGGTTCCTGAGAGGAGTCAGGGAGGCCCAGCAAAGAGCCATGGTCTCGGGATCACTTGGAGGGTATGGAGGCAGTGATCACTTCCCAAGCAATACATAAGTATTTCCAAACTTTAACAACAAGTGAGGTGCCGATGAGTACCATCTGGGTAGTTGCTCTGCGTATCAGCCTACAGGTCAAATATTTATTTCCTCAAAAATAAATAAATAAATAAATAAATCGAGTGCCCCAAGGCTTCTTTTTCCTTGGCTCTGGGTGAGTTATGGCATTTAATTCACGGATTGATTATTCCGTGTTCCCATTCTGAGAATAGCAGACTTTCATTTGGCATGTTCTGGGGATGGAAGTTGTAACATTAATTTAAAGAAACCTTGACTCGTGCCTCCTTCTTACTCACCCATTTGGGATAACAGACCGATAAGACAGCCCTACCTTCAATGAGCTCACAATACAACACATCAGAGAGATCCCAAATGTCAAAATCCAGAGTGTGGTGTGGTCAGAGCTACAAAACAGAGTATGGGGGAAAGTAACTAACCTCATCTGTGAGAAGAGACTTCGTCCAGAAAGGACATTCTGGAATCAATGGGGAATATCCCGCCACGCATAAAAGATAGGGTATCAACAGAGGGGAGGAGGGCGTTGGAGGACGTGGGAAGGGAACCTGAGCAAGCCTCCTGGGAGTGTGTCGTGACTGGAGTGTGTGGCATATGGGAATATGGCAAACATGGCGGGGGCTGTCCGGTTGTAACAGTGACAACTATAATCATACCCTTCTGTGTTATCTCCTAGGGTTGCCATCACAAAGTGCCACACTAGGTGACTTGGAACAACAGACATTTTTTAATTTATTATTTCACAGGTTTAGAAATCTAAAATCAAAGTGTTGGCAGGGCTGGGCTCCCCCTAAGGTGCCAGGGATGGATCTGGCCCTGCGTCCATCCACACGTCAGTAGCTTCAGGCATTCCGTGGCTTGTGGATAAATCACCCCATCCTGCCTCTGCTGTCACATGGCTGTCTTCTCCTCATGCGTCTTCACACATCATCCTCCCTCTATGCAAGTCTGTCCCTGTGACAGAAATTCCCCTTTATGAGACCCGCTGACAGCTGCCTAGTAGCAGCTAGCCTGCCTCCCCACCTGCCCTTTTCTATGGGTCTGGGTGCCCTGGGTCACCACACTTCAGTGTCTCTTCCCTCCCGCTCTGCTGTCTTCCCTTTGCACCAGCCCCTGAGTCTAGGTCTGGAGCCTGGGCAGGTGGTTTCTGGGGCTCCTACTGCACCGTCCATCTGTCTGCCCTGGCCAGGCTCTGTGTTCTGTGACCAAAGCCAGGTGGGACCCCCCTCCTCCCCACCCTCATGGCCACCTCTCTCTGGAGTGTAGGGGTGGCTGCTCCTCACCTCGGAGCTCCCCAAAGGCCAGTAATGGATCCCCAGGCCTCAATCCCTACTCTGCTTTGGGACAGTGTGAGCTTCATTTTGTACACGTGTGCCTTTTTCCAGTTATAAACCCAATAAACTGTAGAGCAGGGGGAAAAAAAAAGGTCATAAAGTTCATAAGGATACCAGCGTATTGGATTAGGGTCTACCTTCCTGACTTCATTTTACTTATCTCTGTGCAGAGCCTGTTCCCAAATAAGGTTGCATTCTGAGATACTGGGGATTATTAGGACTTCAATATATCGTTCTGGGATTCGATAAAACTTCCAATAAAACTTCCCTGGCCTGGGAATGGGATTTTGCAGCTTACAAAGCTCTTTCTTACAGAATTGTATATTACAGAATTGTCTTATAGTATATCCACAGCCATGAACAATGGATCTCATGTAACTCCTTCGTACACACAGTAAACATTTATATCATGATAAACAGCATCTACTCAACACTTAGCATTAGTCAGCATTTTATATACTTTTTTTTTTTTCCAAATCCTGACACCAACGCAAAATGTTATCGGTCTCTGCTTTCCAGAAGCACAAACAGAGAATCCCAGAGATAAAGTAGCTTGCAGATGGCCACAAAGCTGGGGAGGAGAAAGCATGCTGCATTACCTTAAACCCAGAGAGAATCCAAACTGGAGAGGTCTGGTGGAGGTGAGAGATCTCAATGTGGAATCATAAAAGTGGAACAAAGACTCTGGTCAAGAAGACTGACAGAATTCATAACCCTCTTCTCTGTGTGTCAGTGTAAAGTTGTGCCATATTTTCCCCAGTCAATTAAAGACATGGAACTCTTCTCAAGATCAGAAAGAAATCAGTGTAGATGAGCAGTAGGGAGCAGCCCCAAGGGGCCAGTGCTGGTGGAGGTGGACAGGGGAGCCAGACAGCCTTGGAGACAAGACATGAGTCACCTGTTGGTCCAAGCCTTACGTGCCCAAGAAAGAAATGAAGCCAAACAGACCCGAGTGGGAAAGAAGCCCGGCTTAACTCTGCCTGTAGGGAGGGTCTTGAACCATTCTCACACTACTGAACTGGATCTGAAATAACTTTACCCAATAGTTTGAGTGCCACTTTCTTGGATCTTAGGGAGCAAAGACAAGCAGCCCTATAAAGAAGAGCTTCATTTGAATGGTGCCTGAACAGAACAGCAACCCGCAAGGCACACCAAAGACACAAACCCTATAACAGGAAATCCAGGACTAAGTAATACACAGATCCTGCTGGGCAACCTCAGAACCACCACCACAAGGAGAGAAAGCACAGGGAGAAAGGCTCTCCCAGTAAGGCTGCCACGGAAAAAGATCAGTGTATGTGAACTGCCATAAAGACACACACAGAAACAACTCAGATGCTTGCAGTAGAACTCGTGAAGCAAATGCAAAATGATTTTAAGATAAGTGCACTTGGAATTCTGAAATAGGAGGGAAGAGCAATTTTTCAAAGAAAATGTTGCAAAGACAATGTTATGTAAATGTCTTTGCAAAGACAATGTTAAGTAAAATTAAAATGTGGCACAAATATAGATAAATAAATAAATAAATAAATAAATCCAAATTAAAAATGTTAGAATTGAAAGGTAAAACCACTAAGTCAGTAAAATAACACTCACAGTAAGCATAAATACCATATTAGACTTCAGACTTAGTTCAAGAGAGAATTACCAAATTGCAATTTAAAATTGGAAAAATCCCCCAAATGCTCTCTTTATATATAATTCATATATATTCATTATATATAATAGGCTACATGTAAAATACATACAAAATACTATATAATTTTATGTTTATTATATAATAGACTATATAAAAATATACAAAATACCATATACATATATATGTATTTATTACATATTTTATATACAGTATATAGAATAGAATATATACAAAATACTATGTGTGCCAGATGTAGTATTATAGTATTTCATATATATTAGTATATATAGTATTAGCATTGTTATTAGTACATTGTTGTAGTATTAGTATATATAATATTGTACATATACAGCATATACGAGAAAGATCTGTATAGATACACCTGTAAATAAGTGATAGACTGTATATAAATGTGTCTATACACATAATAGAGAGACATAGAGGTAAGCAAGATAGAAAGTACAAAGGCCAAGTAAAAACCCCAGGAGGACAGTGTGAGTTTCAATACATATCTAATGCACATGACATGATACGGGAGGTGGAATAGTGAAGATATGGGAAAGATATGGGAAAATTATTCAAAAGGACAATGGCTAGAAAATGTTTGGAGCTGAAGACTTCATGGTGGTCAGAGCCACACAACACTCTCGGTCCAGCTGGCCCGTGTCCCCTTCCGCCCTTCCTCCAGCACCGGTTTTGGCTCCCAGATGCCAGTCGCTCTCATTGCTCAGCCACCAGCATCACCTCCCTCGCCTCATGATTCCGTGCGTGGCTATGCCTCCCACCCCGCACTGAGCAGATGCAGCAGAACGCACTCCAGCCACTGAGTATAAACTTGACAGCATGTCCTGATCACATATGCAAGTGGCAGGAGACAGCTTTATTTTCTAGACCTCGGCTGGCTCCAGAGCTTGAGGCTTCCCTGGGGATGCCCCCTGTCTGCTGGGTTGGTAACTGGCCCTTCGGCTCAGTGGATGCTGCCCCTTTCTTCCTCTGCCCCCTGTTTGTCCTTTGCCAAGGACAGCTGTTGTTCCATAACTTTCTTACTCAAAGGAGGATTTTGGTATAACCTCTAAAGTTTGTCCAAAACAGCTGTTCTGACCTGGGCCAGCATCACCGTGCAGAGCCAACTTTTACTAGCCTGGGTATGGAACTTCTTCTAATTCTTTACATATTCATCTTTGAATTTAGCCACATGTTAGGAAACAGGCAGAAATTGAAGCAGGGTTCCAACAGCTTGGAAATTCCAGAGGAAGGGACATTCCAACAACAGGCTACTGGTCAATAAAAGCATGACTAGGGTGCCTGGGTGGCTCAGTGGGGTAAGTCTCTGTCTTCAGCTCAGATCATGGTCTCAGAGTCCTGGGATCCAGGCCCGAATCAGGCTCTCTGCTCAGCAGGAAGTCTGCTTCCCCGTCTTTCATCTTTCTCTGCCTGCCTCTCTCTCTACTTATGATTTCTCTCTCTGTCAAATGAATAAATTAAAAAAAAAAAAAAGGATGACTACAAATGTATTTTAAATGACATCAGCATTAGATATTTTCAAAGTAGGACAGTCTTACACTAATAAATAATTGATGAGTATTTTTTACCCTTATGTTTTTTCTTCTCCCTGGGAATTTGAATACTTCTGCTTAAGGGGGCTCATCTTCTGTTAACTTACAAATGCTTGAAATAGATGAGATCTTGGCTGGGCTCCTACCTATTCGGTTATCACCAGTTTTGGGGTTGTTTCTTGACTTCTGAGGAAAAAGTGGGCTTAGATTCCTAATGGCTGTTTAAATACTATTTCCAACTCATAACCCATGACATTTTCTAAATGTTAAATGTTCCTGAGTGTTAAATTTTTGATTTGAAAAATTTACTCAACAACAAGCCATATGTGAATGAGATAAACCAAACAAGGTATGCATAGTCTTTCAATCAGAAAATTTTTACTGCTACAAAAATGCAAGTCAAGTAATCTTACTTGATCAGTGTAGAACCCAGGGAGTGCTCAAAGCACAGAAGTAAGAGTAGTGGATTACAACGGCACCTGGGACAATCAACCTCTAACGCCAAAAGTTCTATGACCACAGTGTCCAGAGCACAAGACCAAATGGCAAACACCCAGAGCCTGAGAAATCACCACTGTGGTCAAGCATGAACCTTCCCCTTTCTCTCCTTAAAAAAAATTTCTTGGTGAGAGTCAAAGTCCTCTATAGCATCTATAGTCCAAAGTGTCTATAGTACAATCAGTTCTAACCAGGATCTCTATTTCCAGACCTCTCTCCTTCCGTTCCCTGTTATCTCCAACTTCCTCAAGTGCCCCCTCTCCATGTCCTGCCTCTTAACACCCAACAGGCTGTCTACACAGGCTGCCCCCACTTACTAGAACAGGTGGCCTTTTGCTGCCTCCCCAACCTTCTACTGAATCCTTATAAAATGATTCAGAAATGACTCAAGTCAGATGACTTGGGATAAACCCTAGCGTTTTCACTTACAGGCCATGTGACTTTGGGAGACACACTTTAATTTCCTTGGGCCTCAGTTTCTTCATCTCTTAAATTACAGTGAATTATAATACCTACTTCTCAGGGTTGTTCTGATAATAGACTGAGATGATACACCTACATCTTAGAATCGTTGGGTCTGGTATATATTAAGCATTCAATCCAAGTTAACCACTTTTAATTTCTTTTTCATCTATGCATGTCAATTCCAGTATCACTTCCTGAGGAACATTTCCACTGGCTTCTCCAGACAATACGGAACAGGTCTTTTGGCCAAAGTGGAGAAAGTGATATTCCAGGATTCCCTAAGCCTAGGCCTTCCAGATTCCATTCACACACTCTTGCTTTCTTAATTCAATCATTTAGCATGGGCTGGTCAACTCAATGAAGTGTTCATGAACACCCAGCACCAATGTCCTGAGGTATGAATGGGACCATTTTAAACTATACCGTTGAGCCACCAGGGGACTGCAGCCAGAGGAATGACCTCAGGATACTGAGCAGAGGAACCATCCAGCAGATTACATCCCAAATTGCTGACCCACACAGTCATGTGCAGAGAAAACAGTTGTTGAAACCTACTAACTTTGGGGACAGTCTGTTACTCAGTAATAGGTAATTGGTAGACTGCACATCTAAAATATGCCATGCAAATGGTACACACTGGACTGATCCCTTTGAACACATTGCCACATTTACTAGTTTTGAAAAATCCTACACTAAAAGTATCCGTCAAGCCCATGTAAAGAAACTCAATTCCCCAAATGTTGTACTAAGAAGTACTGAAGCCAGAGAAGAGATTTACGAAGCATTTGGAAACATGTACCATGTACTGTATTCTATAGGGATTCAGGAAGACAACGTAAGAGTGGTCGTGGACCTCTGCCTCCCTCCCCACCATGTGTTTTAACAAATCAGTGTTGGTACATCCCAATGGTGATGTTGATGTCGTGGACAGCCCCAGTGCAGTGAGATCATGAATATTCTGTTGAGAACTGACATTGCAGGTGAAGCTCTTCTGCAAGTGACCCACAGAGGGACCCTCCATGTTAAAAAAAAATGTTTTCTGGAACTAAAATGTTTTAAAAATAAAAATATTTTACAGAAAAGAATCTCAACTTGTCTGGCTTCCATCCAAAACATTGCACAAAACTTGGGAACTCTGAACCAACATTCCTGTTGAAGATGTCAGATAGCAGTCACTCATCAGCTGCCTCCTTCCGATGGGATCCTAATGCCCTGCTCACCACAGCACCTTCCACCATCACTGCTCTGCACCTCTGAGAGTGGACAGCAGGTGAATGTGCCATCAACTTACACTATTGTTTTTTAACACCAAAGAAGTATATCCACCTCACTTCATTCACATATATTACCTACCCGTTCCCTTCAGGACAGACATTGGAAATCCCTGATATATTCAGTAGAGAAGGGATCATCTTCCAGGCCATGGAAGCTTATTCCTCTATAACAATTGGTGACTACGAAAATAACAATCTCAACTTCTTTTTGTCCCTAAAATAATTTACCAGTTTTAATGGAAACAGATACTGTATGTCAGTAACAATCCTCATAATTATTTCTCAAACAAAAATATTGAGTCTTTTAAAGGGAAAAATAGCATGGCCTCCTGCATGGACAATGTTTAAATGTTAATTGCTTTTGAACAAGATATTTGAGCGTATTCTTTATATTGCTATTTTGCAGTCCTACAGTCAAAGCAAACCACCTAATTATATTTGAACAAAAATGTAAACTAATACAACTCAAAGAAACAACAGAAAAACAATAGGGTAGATGATAACGTCAGTTAAGACTATTCTGGGTTACATCATTCCGATAAACACAATGGATTCTGCAATCACAAGGTAGCCCTTGGATCAAAAATGGTTATACTGATCGTCCAGAGTATCTTTGATCAATTAGAATTAGACATTTAAAATCTAGGGATCCATAAGGATATTTCTAAGAACTCCAAGCGTTTCATGACCTAAAGTTTCATGACCTACCATTGGAGAACACTGTTCTACGTGTCATCTATGGGAAAGACAACGGTAATTATTCCCTCGGATTGCTGTCCTAATTGCTATGAATACATCCAAAGAATCTTATCCCTGTGGCTGGGGATAATGGCAGCAAAAAGGACCAGAGACAAATTCTATATTGATGAGTTATATTGATATTCCAGAGCCTCAAATGGAAGCCTCCATTGACACTTTAATCGGCCTGATTCATAAGCCTTGCTGACCTCAAGTAGCCACTCACAAAATATTAAATATAAAATTACCACATGACCCAGAAATTCTGCTTCTAGCTATATATCCAAGATTATTTAAGACCTGGGACGCCTGGGTGGCTCAGTTGGTTAAGCGGCTGCCTTCGGCTCAGGTCATGATCCCAGCGTCCTTGGATCGAGTCCCACATCGGGCTCCTTGCTCAGCAGGGAGCCTGCTTCTCCCTCTGGCTCTGCCTGCCACTCTGTCTGCCTGTGCTCGCTCTCTCTCCCTCTCCCTCTCTCTCTGACAAATAAAAAAAAAAAAAAGACCTATGTCCACACAAAAGTTATGCATGAATATTCACAGCAATAATATTCATAGGAGTCAAAAATTGGAAACAACCCAAATATCCATCAATTAATAAAATAAATAACAAAATATAGTTTACTCACACAACGGAATATAATATGAACATTATATTCATTCATATTCATTCATATAAATATAAATATGAATACGAATATATACATTCATATAAATATGAATAAAGTACTAAAGCATGATGCCACAGAAATGACCCCTGAAAACATTTTGTTATGTGGAAAAAGCCAGACACAAAAGGCCACATTTGTAGGGCTCCGTTTCTGAGAAATACACGGAATACAGAAATCTGCAGAGAGAGAAACTACATTAGTAACTGCCACAGCTTAGGAGGTGGGAGCACGAGAGTGACTGCTAATGCATAAGGGGTGATAAATATGTTCTGGAACTGAACAGAGGTGATGGTTGCACATCTCTGAAACTACACTAACACCCACTGAATTGTATACTTTAAGTGTTGAATTTTATGGTGTGTGATTTAAATCTTAATAAACATGATATATTTTTAAGTGGCTTCCATGGGCTTTCATTCATAGTCCAAAGAATGATCAGAAATTTCCCAGGCAAAGTCTTTATGGACCATTCAGACATAGCGTGGACGAATCGGCATGTCTGGACTGCAGGTTGCATGTAGTGAAGAATTGCATATAAAGTAAAAAGGGAAGCCACTGGCAGCAGATTATGAATCTTCGTTTATGCCATGCAAAGGAGCCGGGTCCAGTTTTCTGAAACTCCAGGTGAAAGGAGGCCATTCAAACAGCAACAATAAGCAACCATCATAATTCTTCCAAGACTTGCAAGAGTAGTTTGATTATTTGTTTTCTGTGAGACTTGTCTGGCACATCATGAGTACCTCCTTTTTCTGATCCACCAAAAGGAAAGATAAAGCAAAGAGCATATGCTAAGACGTGGGGAATGTAAAAGCTCCATGAACTAAAAATGACAAAGGGAGTCTCGCAGCCAGCCCAAGCAAGGAAAAACACCTCAAAAAATGTAGCTGGAGAAATCTTTCCAATCTCACTTAACAGTTACCCAGGACGGGTATTTTCCCTCCTTCTCATCTACATGGTACAGACTGACTTAACGGACCCAGTGTTGACTGGGAAATTCAAACAAGTGAGTCAACTTGTCTATTTTTTTAAATTTAATTTAATTTTTTCAGTGTTCCAAGATTCATTTTTTATGCATCACACCCAGTGCTCCATGCAATCCATGCCCTCCTTAGTACCCACCACCAGGCTCACCCAACTCCCACCGTCCTCCCCTCCAAAACCCTCAGTTTGTTTCTCAGAGGCCACAGTCTCTCACACTTTTTTCTCCCCCTCCGATTTCCCCCAAATCATTTTTCCTTTAAAAAAAATCCTGATTTGTTTGGGTGCCTGGGTGGCTCAGTGGTTAAGCCTCTGCCTTCAGCTCAGGTCATGATCCCAGGGTCCTGGGATCGAGCCCCCATTGGGCTCTCTGCTCAGCGGGGAGCCTGCTTCCCTCTCTCTCTCTCTGCCTGCCTCTCTGCCTGCTTGTGATCTCTCTGTGTCAAATAAATAAATAAAATATTTTGGGGGGAAAAAAAGATCCTGATTGGTCACTCCATGTGACTGACTTGACCAAAAGTGATGGACTAGTTGGCATTCGCGTACGACTTGATTGCAGGCAGATGCGTGGACTGATGAAGCTCAGAGGCTGCTGTCACTGCCCTGCCCAGACCAGAAACAGCAGGTGGCTTAAAAAAAGACACTCTTTCCATGGTCTCGGCTAGAGAAGTGGAGACAAGATCCACTCTCCTTTCGTTCTAGCTGGAGGTCCTCTTATGAGCATCAAGTGACCTGTTGGATAAAGAGGTATTTCTTCGGCATCAACCCAGCCCAGTAAGCAACTCTGTCCTGACAAGGACGGCAGGCTTCCTTCATCCACGTCTAAGAAACTCAGTCAGCCAGTGAGATGGGAGGAACATCCCCAGGTCAATCTGAAACGGGCCTATTTCCTCTCTGCTTCTGAAGGAAACTCTGCACTGTGGATTACCTGTCAGAGAAACCTGAGATGCTGCACATTCCCTGGGAGACACAGACACTGAACAATGATGAATGGTGATCTGTGGCTTTGTCCGTGTCCTTCCTGGGAGGGAATCACTCTCTTCTTTTGCTGGAGATACTGCTCACTGATAAGACAGAAATGGGTGAAAGACGCTGTTTCCTTTGTCTCTACAGTCCCAGTACTGAGCACAGTCCCTGGCACAGTGTAGATGGCCAGGAGCCATGGGCTCATACTGTGAATGCTTAGGGATTGAATCTGGGAAATAAATAATGTGCACATAAAAATCCAAGGTAAAGCAGATCAAAGAGGGCTTTGGAAAGTGACCCAATCCTAATGCAAGTCATGCAGGGGGCTAAGGTTTCTCACAGGGGTCAGGGGACGCCAAGGACTTCTGGTCTGCAGATTGCCTGCGACTGAAAATAGACCGTGTTGAAAACGCAGCAGGTGTGGGGAGGATGCCTGTGGTGTGGCTACGTGGCAGCTGTGACCTCTGCAGCCAGCCCAAACGAGGAAAAACCCCGCAAAAACTAAAAATGTGGAAGCAAGCATAGGATGGGTGCTCACAGCTGGCCGCTGGAGAGCTGGTCCATGCCAATGAACGTTGGCCAGAAAGGCACCTGACCTCCTTTCCAACTTGTTCCTCTCCTGCAGCCGTGACCCCAGCCTGACGGGACGGACAATCTTGGAGAAAGAGCATGTTTCCCCCTGTCCCGGCCACAGTGTGGTCTTCCACTTCCACGGTTGTGTGGTCCCTTTGGTTTTTGATCCATCCCTATCTTTGTCCATTTACAGAGAATTACCTTTAAGATTCTTGGTGTACATGGCCAACAGTCAATGGTCCAGTGGCCTGCAGATCGGCTCATGCTAACCTAGCACTGGCTCAGAAGTCCAAAGTCCTTCCCATGTTTTCCGGGAATAAGGACCTAATGCCTAACCCACTTACCCCTCTGCCCTCTGCGCACACACACACATGCACACACACTCATACACACATGCATTTGTACATGCACACAGACATACACACATGTGCCCATGCACACACACACCATAACCACAGTCCATTCATGCAAGAATAAGTCTCCTTCTTAGGACTTTGAAGTGCCCAAAAGGCCCGCAGGCTCTAAAATCACCATTTGATTTTGGCCACTGGTTCTCTGACTTGCCTCCACCTGTGCAGGAACGGAAGTCTGCAGGCTCCCTGGGGAAGAGGCTGGATCCCGGTCCTGGCAGAGGTCTGCGGCCTCTGGTTTCACTCACATTCACTGTTGTATGTGCGTTTCTGTGTTCCCGGAAGCACATACTTCCTGTTACAACAGCGACAACAATAAACCAACAGGAGCTGAGTGCCTTGCAGTTTATTGTCTGTGAAAATCAGTGTTTCTGCTGACAGGATTATGTTCTCCTCAAAATAATTCCATTTCACAACTGGGAAATCACACATGCACCGAGGCGATTTGTACTAGATCCTGTGCTCAGTAAGTAACAAAATCCACTCAGACAGAAGTCATTTGGCTCCAGGGCGCCTGGGGGGCTCAGTCGGGTAAGCATCTGCTTCAGCTCAGGTCATGATCCCAGAGTCCTGGATTGAGCCCCGCATTGGGCTCCCTACTCAGTGGGGAGTCAGCTCGTCCCTCTCCCTGCAGCTCCCCCTGCTCATGCTCTCTCTCTCGCTCTCTCTCAAATAAAGAAATAAAATCTTTAAAAGAAAAGTCATCTGGCTCCCAACTCATCATATTTTTTATTATCCCAGGGAATCCCGTCTCCTGGCAACAACTCCCGGAGAAATCAAGTGGTCAGGCCTTAACCATGACGATTAGAACGTAAGCTTTGCTTGCTGCGGTTGACAGGAGAAAGCCGGGAGGCAAGAGTGGGCATCTCTGTGCAGACCCCGTGGCCTGACAAGTGACACACTCGCCACAGAACTTGGACTGTGATTACTGCCTTGAACACTGTTTCATGAATATCAACAGTTTCTTACTCAGACGGGATGTGCAACTGAGACTGAAACAAGGTTTGTTTCCTTGAAACAATCCTTTGAAAGGTTTACAGAGCCGTTTGCAAAGCAGACAGTATAGAGTTTTTGACCTTCTTGCCCTATATTTCTGGCTGGAAACCTGTTACCTTTCCTTTAGGATGAAACATTCATTTCTCTATGAATCCTGCCCTGCTTCCCCCCAGCCCCCATCTGAAGGCCAAATTCACCAGCCTTTTCCTGGCCCCATGCTCCTCCCTGCAGATCTTTCTCTCAGCGCTGAAGACATGGGTTTCATCTCTCTTCACCGGGAACTCCATGAAGGTAGGGGGTCATTCTGACTCAGCTTTGTATTTCTTAGTGTGCGTTCTCGAGAACTTTGTGGATGTCTGCTGCAGAGGATAAGCGACTCAGACAAGCAAAAATTTTGGAATCTACCCCTTATCCAGCGTCACAGTGGAAACTCCCCCAAGGAAGAGGAGTCAGGAATGGCTATGCATTTGCCCAGTGGAATTCCGTTTCCCTTCCCTCAGCCTTGGCCAGTGGCTGAGGCAAGCATAGACACCTTGCCATCACCCTGGAATTAGTCCTGCCAATGAATCGCATCTAAACAGTGTCCTGTGGTAGGGCAAATAAAGGTGCCTAATGATGCTCATGCCCTCACCCTGAAAACTGTGAATATATTAATTTATATGGTAAAAGGGTCTTTGCAGATGTGATTAAATCAAGGATCCTGAGATCAGAGATGAGCCTGGATGATCCTGGCGACCAGGTAGTCAGAAGGGTCCTTACAAGAGAGAAGAAGGAATAGGGGGGTCGTCTCTTACAAGAGAGAACCAGTCAGAGAGCAGGAGGTCTGTGGATGGATGCAGCCTGGATACTCACTGCTGTGGCCACACAGCAGGGAGCCTGGTAGAGGTGACCAAAATCAGGATACAAATTCTTCCCCAGAGCCTCCCAAGGAACCAGCCCTGCCCACGGCTTGACTTTAGCCCACTTGGCCTGATTTTGAATGGATGACCTCCAGAAGTGTAGGATAATGCATCTTTGCTCTTTCCAGCCACTGAGTCTGTAGTAACTCATTGTAGCAGCAATGAGAAATTAATCCACTCCCTCTTCAAAGCCTCCTGCTGTCCCTAATGGTAGAGCTGTCAATCACGGGATTCCAAAGAAAAGACAGCAGGTCCATATGCAACAGGGAACCCAACCCAGCTCCATCCCTTCCATGGACCCTCAGGGTATGGAGGAATGGGAGGGACTGGTGCAGGGGTTGTGGTGGTGGTGGTAGGCGGCTGCTGTGATAGCTCATCCTTTAAATATCGTGCATCCCTCTCCCTCTGTCTCAAGTTTGGACAAAGATGCCTAGTTTCTATGAAGTAGGGAACAACACGGGTCAGGAAAATTTCCAAATGTGGTGGTTTTCTCTGTGCAATTTTGGATTATCCCAGTTCATCCAAAGGACTGATCCAAAAGAGAAGACACTGTGTCGCGGCCACCTTCAACCAGCCTTGCCATCTCCTCCAACACAGTGCTTCAATTATCCTTGCTTTTCTTTCCCTTGAGTTCTGTCTCCAGGAGGGCACGTGGGCAGGGCTCTGTCCACACACACCGCTTCCTCCAGAGGAGACAACCCCACAGACTGGGGGGGAAACGACCTTCCTACCATCACTCCCACCCCATGCCCTGGTGGTGTGAGCTATTCCCTGCCAAGCAATTAACATTTCAGACTCATTTTCTCAACTTTGTAAAACCTTTCATTTCTGATCTTTTCATTTGGGCCATGTTTTACTTTTCATAATACATATTTCATAATTTACCATTCATTTACATTTCAATTAAGGACGCTGACTGTTTGCAAAAGCTACCCTGATGGGGGAGTGTGGACTAAATTATTGAAGTTGCTATAATCTGCACTTTCATTACCAACTCATTTACCCTAATGACACTAAAAAGGTTGTCGCCTCCAACACGGTTCTTCCCAGTAGTAGAAATTCCCTTTGGAGTCCAACACACTGAGACTATAGACACTTGCGTGTGGTGCTAGATATGTTAATGAGGCAGTTGCTGGCTGGACTTCACCCTGGGAGCCTTCATCTAGGACAGTCTCAAACAGAAATCAAACTGTATCCAGAGCCTCCCAAGAAGATGCCCATGGGCTTGAATAATGAACATTTAACAAGAAAGCCATTCGATTACCATCACCGTTCTCTTAATTCCCCGGTCTTCTTTGGCACCCATTTAGCACATGTCATTTTGCTTTAAACAGGGATAAAGGGTGGAAGGAAAGACACTAAGTATATGGGGCATATGCTAGTAATGGATGGGTTCTGGGGACTTCCCCATGTCATCCCCCAAGAATTCGTCTGGAATCAGTCATTGGGAAAAATGGCACGTATGCAAATAATTATAATGTAAATTGTAAAGGGCAACAATGCAAGGGTAAAAACAAACATTTACTGGGCTCCCACCAAGTTTAATGGAATTTGCAAATGCATTTTCTTCCTTATATCTTCTGCCTAACTGTATCCGTTGTACTTATTAACAACAGATAATAACTAATTTTTACTGCAAATGTATCATAGAACAGCGTGGCAGCTGCCGCTGCCGGCCTGCTCATATGCTCTCGTCATTGCCGCCTGATGTTGTACAGTGACCCAACTGACAACATCTGCGTCTATTTGCCTACAGGATCTCTTGAGTTGTCAGAGCCTAGTTTGTTCACCTGAGTGACAAGCCAAGATGCCACCAAACTGAGGCACTGCCTTCCCCACCGGCAGGTCTCATCCCGTAACTGATCAGATTGGGTGTACTAATACCCAACCTCTCTCACTTCCACTACCCCTGAGGCAAGTTCCATACAGCGGATCCAAATTTCACCTGTTGGAGTTAAGCTCTAGCCACACAAAAGGTGAGAAGTCCGATATCTCACCCTGTATTGCTTTCCTCTCTCTGCCTTACGTCTCACTCACTTGTAGGTAATTTGTAGTACCACATGTTCCATCAACTGTTTGTACTTGAATCCTCGAACCGAACCTAGGACTGTGGCCCAGACAGATATGCCTTTCTGAAATCCATCATAAAAAGTTCAGTCCTACCCCTGGATCCCAACTGGGATCCTGGTTCCTGGTCCCTAGATATATTTAGACAGACCACCCAGGAATTGCCTGGGTTGGATTTCTGGTTATTGTTGTAGTTTTCAAACTTTGGTTTATACTTTACATGCTTGGAATGTGATAGTGAGTTGAGTTTTAGTGACCCAAAAGCATACCCACCCAGAACCTTAGAACGTGACCTATTTGAAATAAAGATCTTTGATGACATAATTAAGGCTGTCAAGATAAGATTAAGCTGTATGAGGGTAAGGTCGAGGTTCAACAATGAGTGTCCTTGTAGAGAAAAGGGTAAGACACAGACATTCAAAGGGTAAGTTCAGGTGAAGACGCAGGCAAAGATGACAGCTGTGCCACCATACTACCTGGAGTCACTCAGACCCATGAGCACAGTATGTTTCATGACAAGAATAGCATATGCTTTATATGTCTTAGAACATTTCAGTAGCTTTGTACTTAATAAAAATACATATAGTGCTTACTAGGGGCCCGTCACTCTTCTAGGCATTCTATAAAGATCCCCATTTATCTCTAACAACGATGTTATCATCTCAATTTTACAGATGAGTAAATTGAAGCCAAGATTTGTAAAGAAACTTTGCAAAGTCACACTTAGGATTGGCAGTGCTTGGCTTTCCACCTGGATGATCTACTTCTGGAATCCAGGCATTTATTGCTAGACCATCACCAGTCAATGTGTGTTTTCAGTGTCACTTGAGAAATTATTATGAAAGCTAATTCTCGAGCTCAAACTCAGACTTACAAAATCAGAAGCTCTGAAGGGGAGAACCAGACACCTGAGTGATAACAAGCTACACAGGTGATTCTGATCCACATTCGAGGCTGCAGATGAGGACCACCAGTCTACACTTTGTTGCCTTTCCAAACAGAATTAACATTCAGGAAACATGTGTTCAAGTCCTATCCGAGCCACCACACTGTGCTGTGACCTCACTTGCCTGTTTGGAAAATGAATTCAATGAACTCCGCCCCACTGAACTTGAGTGAGTATCAAGGCAGTTAACAGAAAGAGGACCCCTCTAAAAACACAGTGAGCTCTAAAAATGACATAAATCAGTCGGCATATTGTACTTTCCAGGAAGGAGATACTGAGGCTTTGTCAAGGACAGCATGACCTGCACTATAATGAGACGCCCACTTTTTATCATGAAAGACTATATTTAAGTTTAATCCCCACATTCAGGCAGGAGAGAGATTCAACAGGATGTGGGAGGAGTGTGGTGGGGGACACACGTGGACACAGTCTGGCAATGAGGTTAGAGACATCCACAGGAACAGTGTGCCAACAGAGGACCTGGGTCACACGGCAATTTTTCTGATAACACCCAATAATTTTCTTAAAAATCAAATCTCTCCTTCACACCAATGTGTGCATTTCCATGCCATTACTAAAATCATACAGAGAAGCCCCTTTGATTGCCGTCTTCCCAAAAGGCAAAAACTATTTAAAAAAATTAACTTAAAGATGTGTTCTTATTGCCTCTGCCAAGGAATTGAAGCACACACAAAATAATTAAGTCGCAGATTTCCCCACCTGTTTGGCCCATAACAGACCTTCAGCATGACTGTTCTGACTCCCTCCCTGTCTTCAGAACGGGAACTCATCCAGGTGCCACAGAGGATACTATTATTCAAGGCCTCAGCCCATCTCAACCCCCTGGTTTCCAGGAATCTGAAATATTTGCTTCTTTACACCCTTTCTACGTCCTTTATATTTATTACATAAAACTCTCCCTACCTAGACCTTGACTCTCGGGGCTCCTCTCCTCCTGCCTCACCAAAGCCCAGGACCTCCTCACAAAAGCTCTGAGCCCTCTCTCGGTGGTGACTTTTCATTCTGTTTCCTGCTCTGAGACCTACTTCAGGATTTAATTCCTTCCTGCATCAGTTGCACATACCTTTTATTATATGCCCATTCATTCATTCCAAAAAAAAACAAAAATCGGATCATGTGCACAGGTGCTTACCTAGCTCCGACAGTCCTTAAAGATGGTCCCATCTCTAATGCTCTGTAGTTCTATGAATCCGGTGGACAGAACTCCTGTTTTATTCCTGACTCTGACAACTGTGAGTTGTAGAACTGATTCTAAAAGTTCAGCTCTATGAATGGTCAACATTCAGGAAGAATTGCTGCGGAGACTGGGAATCCCACCTCTGCCCCTCAGACCCACGGGCTGATAAGCTATCTGCAATTCACATTAGAGAGGAGCATTCCACACTTGGCCTGTGATTTGTATATCTGACATTTCCAGTGGTGTTCCCTCACCCTCCATCCAAATGGCAGCATTTCCTCTTTCACATTAAACAAATCAGAGGTAAAAGAAGAAAAGAAGGGAATTTTTCGGCAGATGGCTCCGATTTCTCAGCTGTATCATTGCTGATCTAGGAGACTAACATTTTTGCACCATAAGTATCACATTATATGCAAATGGGACTTCAGAGCACATAAAGCACAGTAGATTCTCAGACATAACGTGAATTGTTTCCTTCCTTTGTTGTTGTTCGATGCGATGTATGGTGTTGACAGTAAACATTTGACATATTTTACAAATAAGAATCTCTTCAATCAGTATAGTCACCAAAGTCAGAGAGCTCATTTAAATATAACTCTGGAGCAAAATGCCAAGGATTAGTGTCTGAAGGTACAGGCTGGAGGACAAAAAACAAAACAAAAAAACAAACAACAACAACAAAAAGATTAAGGAAGCCAAGAATGGGGTTCTAATCCACAGTGCAATTATTAATTTGTGTGAGTCTTAACAAGTACCATGGTGTCCCTTCCATGGTTGATACACCTGAGAAATGGAGCGGGCAAGCTTTTCCTATACACAAAAACCCAGTGAGAATGAAATAAATCGATGAATGGGAATATGCAAGACTTCTTATTTTTATTAAAGTTTTAAAGTGAATTCAGAGAAAATGGCCCACTGTGGCTCATACCACCACACAAACATGGCACTGTTTTAGCTCAGAATTTCTCAGCCTTGACACTATTGACATTTCAGACCAGAGGATTCTTTGGTGGAGACTTCCCTGTGCATTGTGAGATGTTTCATATCATTCCTGGCCTCCATCCACTAGATGTCAATAGCACACCTGAACCTTCCCCCGCCCCACTGACCATCCTCACAACCCAAAATGGTTACAGACACTTACAAGTGTCTCCTGAGAAGGCTCTCTTCAAAACCACTTCACCTCGATCCTGCTGATTCTGTAGTTTTCCCTTGGGTTCTTTGAATATTGAATCTCAATTCTAAGAATATTGCCGAGGTGACCATTCTCAAGGGAAGGGACTCACAGTGACCAAATTTGTATGGGGCAGATGGGGGAATGAGGTGCCCATTTAGTGGTTAAACTGAAAAAGACAAATGGCAGCGGGCCCACTGGAATGCTCGTGGAGGCTGATCAGTGCACCGTCCCTGTCAAAAAGTCTAGACAAGAAACTATATTCTTGCATTAGTTTACTTGGCGAGGAGCAGGGGTTCAGAGCAAGCAGAGTGAGATTGCTCATTTCAGGAGTGATCTTCATGGAGCCAGGATATTGTCCAGATTACCTGGCAGACCAGCAAGTCCTTGCATGGTGCTGAGGCCACCCTGACTCTTTTCTTTTCCTTTGACTTTTCCCCATTTCTTACAAATCTGTGAGCATCCTTCTCTTCTTCGTACATTTCGTCTTCACACACACACACACGTAAAATGCCTTTAATTAAGCAGCAGCTTTCTTGAGTACAATTACCTTTATAGTATGAGTTTTCTATAGCTTATTTTAACTCTGATTTTGAAAGACATTCTTCGATCAGAGGATTTTTGCTCTTCCAAAATCTCGACAATGAGCTTCAGAATGTACCTGTCTTGTTGCACTCCCATTTTTATTTCTCAAGAAAGAATTCTGAAACATGAAGTGCCTGGGTCAGGTGCACTGAGCATCTTTTGTTAACGGTGCTAACGAGCGTGATGGGGAGGCGGAGGGTGATGCTAGTGATGATAATGGATTGTAATTCATAATCTCCAACAGTTCAGAGAAAGCATCAGCTCCTTGTATCCCAGTTAACACAGCTTCTCATGCTTACCTAAGCAGGGGTCCACTGTGATTGCAGGCACCCCATGTACCTGGAAAAATCCCCATTCTCCCTCCCATATCCAGAGGCTTACCTACACCATCTGCCAGGAGGCCATCAGGTGAATTTCAGGTGAGGGCCCTTTACCACACTCACCTAGGTCCCCACAGAGATCCTGGGATTCATTGTGCCAACCATTATTCACTGGACTCTGATGTGGGACCCTGGACCCAGTGCCACTGGACCCAGGAGGGTCTTTGAGCAGTGGGGTAACACCACCCTGTCCCCTGCATTCTCTCTTCCTCCTTGTCTTGCTCTATCTCCTCTCCTCAGCAACCATCAACACTTGCATACTGTATCTCATGCTTATATATTTGATTACCCTTCTGCAGTACAACCATAGCCCCAAGAGAACAGATATTTTCCATTTTATTTCCTGCTGTCTTCCTGTCCCCTAGAACCATGCCTTGATTTCTGGGATGTTCAATAAATAGAGAAGAATTGATGACTGAATGAATGAATGAGTGAATGAATATGATAATGGCAGAAAATGCCTGCTTTATAAATTTAGAGAAAGGACAGGTGAGAGGAATGTGGAGAACACTGGAGGAGGTTTCATAAAAATAACAGGATGGGAACAGGGTGGCTGATGTCAGTCCCACCTCAGAACATTTATTAAACACTACCCACCTCTTCACCCAACAACCTCATAACCTCTGCTCCAAGAGGCATTAAAAATAAAGAAAAAAGAAATTTCCTCTCATTGTTTTTGTTGACTGCCACCATTCTTTAACCTACCTACTCACTCCCAAGAAGTACCAGCCTTGCTACTCAGCTCTCAAAACACTGAGATATATCATGACCTTGTAATGGGCTTGAATGGTTTCCTGTGACTTATAAATCTTGTTCACCCTGAAATTCACATGGCTCAAGAATCCAGCAGCAGGGACGCCTGGGTGGCTCAGTCGGTTACACAGCTGCCTTCAGCTCAGGTCATGATCCCAGCGTCCTGGGATCAAGTCCCACATCGGGCTCCTTGCTTGGCAGGGAGCCTGCTTCTCCCTCTGCCTCTGCCTGCCACTCTGTCTGCCTGTGCTCGCTCTCTCTGACAAATAAATAAATAAAATCTTAAAAAAAAAAAAAAGAATCCAGCAGCACCCACCACCCCACAGAAAAGCCCCACCTCAATGTGACTGTACAAGATCATGCTTGCCCCCTCTCTACTTCACCATAGTCTTCTCGCCCCACCTCTACCTCACCTCAGTTTCTCACCCCATCTCTACCTCACCCCAGTCTTCTCGTCCCAGCACCATTCTTGCTGGGAGAGAGAGTTTACACAAATGACCTCACCATCCACTTAGCTGCGCATAGGGTAGAAGTCAGGGAGCAGGGCTAGAACTGAACGTCTACGCACAACTAGATACACACCTTGACCATCCTATTTCATTATTCCTGAAATTATTTATGTCCCTTCAATCCCCTAGACTAGCTTATTCATCTAAACATTGTTCCCCTGGATTACCATAACTACCACCTCACACTAATCTAGTTTTCTCTCTGAACAATATTTTACCAAACAAGGCAAAACAGAAAATTTGACTACTACCAAAATCCACAGCCTTTCTCAGCTTCTCCTAAAGTGTACCCCTCACCCCCCCCCTCCACCCACAGCCCATTACTCTGGTGCAGGTGTTCACTATGCTTACCAGGAAGTCTAGTATTGAATTATAACAAGTTTCTCAGCCTTGAGGTGGACTCCTTAATCCAACCAAGCAAAAACAAAACAAATCCTCTCTCTTCTTCACTTAAAATCTTTCCCTGTCTAGTGCTTTCAGGAAAAGTCCCAAATTCTTAGCATGATATTTAAGCCTTTGTGTTATGGCCCTGACACTGTTTCTGGGCTCTTCTCCCCCACAGCCCCTGTCTAGTGCTCTGTGTACACTTGCAACCATGGGGTTGCATTCCCTGGCTAGGTACACTCCTGTACTCTCACCCTGGACGCCCCTCTGCTCTCAATGCCCCATCTCATGTTTGTCTCCATCATGTCTACTCAACCTTTAGAACTTGGGTATTTCCTAACTACAAGAAACCCACTTTTCCTATGCCCTCAAGTCTATGTCCCATTTAGCATTTTCATAGCGTTCTGTGAGAGGTGATATTTTGTAGGGCATAAGCACAGGTTTCAATGGAGACCACTGGGATATGAAAGCTAGTACTGCCACTTCCTGCAAGTTGTTGGGCAAGCCATCTCACTTCTCTATGCCTCTGATCTCCCATCTGCAAATAGGACTAAGAGCAGTGCCTGCTTCATAGGATAATTATTAGACTATTATACACACACACACACACACACACACACACACACACACATATATATATATCTCCTATAGGAAATGCCAATGGTTAACACTATCTCTAACATCAAAATAATGCATCATTTTCACACAGCCTTATACATGTAAACTGAACATGTGGTAGTGTGCTATATAAATGTATTGTAAAGGTATGGCTGAACTTGAGTGGTGAGAAAGCACTCAGCAAAAATCAAGCTTCAGAGACAGCAATTTGTATGTCCACTGGAGATAATGAGGGAGAATTCAAATATCTTAATCTTGAAGGATTAATCCTCAGCCTGCCCATCAGGAATGAAACATCCCACATTACAATCCTTTAAGGAAGCAAACTTAAATATTTAAAAAACAATAAATGTTAAAATCGGGAAACAAAAGAATTACTCGGCTATTTAATTTCTTTTCTAAGAATTATGGCCAAATAAAGGAGTCAGATATATAAAGTTTGTGTTGTTGGTACATTTCAGAAGGTCCTGTGGGGTGGGGAGAAAGGGCAGAGGAGAGGCTTTGGGCAGCAGGGAGATCACCGTGCCCTGGGGCCCGTGGCCGATCCTTGAATGGGCACCATCTCTTAGATCCGGTTGCCTCATGCATTAACTTCAGAAATAATTTCTATCCTGCAAATCCCACTGATTCTCTAAGGATAAAATGAGATAATGGATGCAGCCGTACTATTCAAAATGATGGTGATTATGCAAATGTAAGGGGCTGTTGGAGAGAAACACTCCATTGAGGTCAAGGGGATTCTTCTTCAACCACATATGTATCAGGTCAAGAAAGAACGTGTCAGGGTTTTGAGTGGATGCAGAAGTGATCTGGGGACATAAATCTTCCCCATTTCTGACTTTCTGTTTTGTTTTGTTTTGTTTTTGCTTCTCCCTCTGAACCTAAATAAGACATTGTTGATGGGAAAAGAAATGCTTAACCCCTCCACTCCTCTGAATACAGACAGTTGGAGCCTGAGAATGACTTCAGCCCCTAGCAAGATCATTTCATACTGTTCAGAATCTGCTCTACCCCCTGCAGGGCAGAGGGGAAAAAATAGCTCTTTCTGTTTTTCCCTCAAGGTGAGAAATCATAAAATGAAGATAGAGACAGAATAACACAACTGGAAAAATACAGCCAAGAGCTCGGGGATTCTCAGGCTGTCAATTTGTCTTTAAAGATGAAGTGGGAAAGAATGCTGGATGTCTGGACCATCTTGAGAAGATGGGGGTGTTGGTGATGGAGGAGAAGAGGATGAATGGGGGCTGTTGCTAAAGTAGGGTGTGAGAGAAGCCCACAGCTGAGCTAGTGCCCTTTTCTCTGATTCACCAAACATGCACATCTCTGTGAAAGAGCAAAGGATTTTTGGCTACAGAATTAATCATGGTTGGTGGAGTCTGGCGGAAAGTCAGAGCACATTTAGAGATGGTGGTGCAATTAAAAGTTCAGTGGCCATGAAGCCGTAAACAATGGATTCAGTTCCGTTAGTTATTCTATGCATGCCACACCCCTTTATTGAGCACCTGCTATGTGCCAGGCATGGTGGCAGGCACTGGGGATGTCTGAATTTATGTAACTAGGTACATGATGCGAAGAAAAATTCAGAATCTCTTGGGAAACCATGATGTGTCCAACTGTATCATAGGAGGTATAACAGGTTAGGTGGGTCAGAATGACACAGAGACAGAACACAGGGCACATCATGTAGCCTGAGGGCAGGAGGGGAGGGTGGGCAAGGAATAGGAGAACCTTCCTGGAGGGCTGAGTCTTGAAGGGTCAGTCCTGGTTACCAATGGCAGGTATGCCTTAGGCCCCTAAATCTTTTCCCCCAAATATGTTTCTCCTCTATGTTCCTAACTTAGAGAATTACACTGCCAGAGCTGAGTCAGAAATCTGATTGTTAATCCTGATGCCTTATTCCCTTTCATCTGACACCTGTGGTCACAGCCCAGCACAGAGGCAGGAGTGGACATGTCGAGGACTGTGCCTGTCTTAGAGACTGGGAGGGCCAGGCTGGATCAAGAGAGTGAGTAAACACTACTCAAGGGCTTGACCTTTCTCCCATGGGTTCTCCTTGGTGACCTTCACCCTACAGTCAGCCAGACCAGAAATAACGATCAACAAATACATGATAAATTCAAAGCCTCCAAGGATCTCTTAAAAACATTAATAAGCAAGCAAACAAAACTCTGTAACACAAGTCTGCATCAAACCAAGGGAAAGGAGGACTCACATTTGCTATAGGGTTGTTGGGTACTGTAACACATATCTCTCAGTGGCTTCAGTGCCTCATAAAATGGGCATTTCTACATCCCCAGGCCTGGGGTTTAAAGGGTTACTGGCTGTTAAGCAAAGATACTGGACTTGAAAGTCAGATAAGTCTGACCCATCGCACCTGGCAAATTGTCTTGTAGGTCTCTGATTGGCACCATTGCCTAAGGGGACATCAAATCATCTACTATTTGAAAAAGCATTTCTGAAGAGTTGATTTCTGTCATACAAAAATCCCAGGGCCCTGATGTGATGTGCTTTTGAAAATCAAGCATGACTGGGGCTTCAGAGAGGGGAGCGGGGCATGAGGAGTATTTGAAGAGCATGCAGCTGCTTTTGCTATGGTCCATGGCAAGAGCCTGTGGGGTTCTATAGTTTAAACTAATGAGGGATTAAAGGAGTCACCTTGTATACCATGATAATAAGACCAGCCCCAGTCCGTGGTCTTGCCACAGAGAAAGAGTATCTCCCCACAGTTCTCTTTCCAGATGAATTTTGAGCCCCCCAACAGCTTCAGCTGAGGTTGTTTGAGAACAGAGATTAATGTCAATTTTTTTAAAATTCTTCACCTACTTATCCCTGGGCTCTTAAACAAGTTTCTTAACCTTGCTGGCTCTCAGTTTCCTGTATATGAGAGCCTTGATAAAGCCTCATGTAGAGAGTTGTTGTCAGGATTAGATCAAATGATGTTAATTGTGTGTACTAGTGTCCTGGCTCACCCAGAGGCACCCAGACACAGGCTTCAAAATCTACTTCTGCCACCAACTTCCTGCAAAGTTGGTGTCCAGCACCAGACTTCTTTGACCCTTGTGTCTTTATGCATAAGAGGAGAGGAAGGGAATAGTTCACAGAACAGCTGTGAAGTCATGGAACTGAACACAACTACCCCAGTGTAGTACGTGAAACTCAGAAGTGTGCAAAAAATGGTAGCTGGGGCGCCTGGGTGGCTCAGTGGGTTAAGCCGCTGCCTTCAGCTCAGGTCATGATCCCAGGGTCCTAGGATCAAGTCCCGCATCGGGCTCTCTGCTAGGCCAGGAGCCTGCTTCCTCCTCCCTCTCTCTCAGCCTGCCTCCCTGCCTACTTGTGATCTCTCTCTGTCAAATAAATAAATAAAATATTTTTTAAAAATGGTAGCTGTTTTCATAATTCATTCAGAAGTACTTTTGTATGCTGACTAGACCCTCACAGATGCTGGTGCTCATTATCTTTGCTATCAAGACACAAGCAAGATTCATTATATCTTAGAAGTATTGTGCTGTTGGCCAATCATACAACTTTAGGTTTCCAACTCATAAGTCAAAATGTAAAGTGAGCATCTACTATGCACTCCACTTCTGCTAACAAAAATATTGAAGAGGATTCAAAGGAAAGACATGGATCAACCCAGAATGGTACTTCTTCATCCTACCTGACTCCAGGGAACAAAATTTGTATCATGAGTAACACAGTTAAAACCATTAAATAACTTTACAGCCTAGGTAGCTCTTGCAAATCTGTTTTCTTACTTGTTCTTCACCAGAACACTGGCAAATAGATTGTGTGATTTTAATACCACAGCACTAACGATCAGCCAGAATGGGACCTTTGATGCTCTCATCTGAAGTCCTCTGCGCTCCTTACAAGCACGCCATACCTCCTAAGGCTGCCAGGGACAGAGAGAGAAAGTGACCCACAGCAAAGGGGAAGTAGGGGTCGACAGCTGCTGCCAATGGCAAGTTTTCCTTCAGTGTGCGATATCTCTTGAGGGGAGAACCATCAGCAGAGACGGCATTAAAGGAATCAAAGCATCGGGAAAAAATGGGTATTCCATACTCATTCATTCAGACAACTCTTTGCTCTGTGACAGATGCTGGGGTTAAAGAGGTGAATAGGACCAAATCATTGCCTCCATGGAGTTGTGGTCTTATGGGGGGAGACAGAGGCATTAGTGATAATTATAAGGCAATGTGAAAACTCCGTGGCATACCCACAGTGCTGAAGAAGGTGGCCTGACCCTGTCTGAGTCTGAAAGGGTGATTAGGTTGTGATGAGATGAAAATGGTTCAAAAAACCTTCCAGGAAGAGGGCCCGGCAGGAGCCAGCCAGGGTGATAAGTCACAGCATGAGCACGAGGGGAACCTCAGCAGATTCACGGGGCAAGCCGAGAGTCCAGCAGAGAGGTAGGGCCCAGGAGCAGGAGCCTGGAACGCTGTATTGCATTTCATCTTCTTGTTTCCACTTTCTCTTCAATCCTTAGATGGAATCCTTACACCCCTTGCTCTCATGGAGCTTACATTCTTAATGGAGAGATGAGGAGACAAGTGGGAAAGGATGTCAATTTTGCCTTCTGATCTACTCCAGTAAACTGTCTAGTGCCCAAAAAATGTGGACTTACGATAACCATAGACGATAATTTTATTCTAGCGCTGGTGTCCCACTCGTCTCCCCCAGCCTCCCCGCACCCAAACCCTGCAGATTAACAACAGGGGCATCTGTTGTGGTTCTCATTTCCTCCCTTGACAGAGCTCACATTTATTTTCTAGGCTGGGCTCTAGGGCATCTCCTCCAATGTATTATTCTAATCAGCTCAGAAATTATAAGACATGCTAAATTAAGGAAAGGCAATAGTTTTCGATGTTGAGTCTCTGAGCTTCAGATTCCTTATTTTAAATGATGATTATTAAACAAGGAAAATGCCCTTAAATAGCAGATATAGACATATATGCATTCAAAGTGTAGGCACTCAAAATAGTGGCAATTATTATAAAGTTTAAATTCCAAAAAATTGGGGAAAGTTCTATATTATCCATTTGTGGCTTGTACAATGAAAATTTGACAAGAAAAGGCCCTCAATTTCTTCATTATTATTACTTTGTACTGCTGCAAAACTCAGCCACAAAGTCTGTTCTATCTTGGGAAAAAAAAGGTGTTTTGGTTTAGTCATCATTTCCATCTTTTATTTCTCAGAATCAGCCCCCACATTCATTGCTGCCATCTCCCTTTCTCACCTCGACATTTGAAAAGTACCAGGGAATATCCATTCCTTGTTTCACACATGAAGTTGTTTATGGCAACCAGCCCTGCTGTTTCTTGGAACTTGGTTATGATTCAGCATTTGAAATTTAACCAGGAGTACTGGAAATACACAGAAGTTAGGGTCTGAGGTCTTTTAAAAACACAAGCTCGTTGAGACAGCATTTTGTGTTCTCACAATGACAATGGTCAACCAGACTCTGAGGGATAAGCCTTACATCCTCTTCAGTTCAATATTTCCTATTTCCAGCTTCGGTTTGGACTATGTATGCAACCTAAATCTCTCAAGAGAAATACTGACGTATTGTTCCTCTGGTATTTAGAGGAATGCGCTTGGCAGATGAGGAATCTGAACACCGAAGAGGTTACATGATAACCAAAGTGGTAGAGCTGGGAGTTAGTGAGGGAAGTCGAGCCTGGGTATATTGCATTTGGCTCAGCTGGGACCAGTGGGGAGCTTACCCGATGCTTCAGGATACAGAATGAGCTAGCGGTGAAGACGAAGCTGTGAAATAAGCGGAACAGAACGGGGAGTATAGAACATCATAGCAGGGGAGGGAAATGATTTCATCGTTTGGCTGGTCCATGAACAAGTATTAAACACCTACTGTGTGCCAGGCAGCTCTGGAGGCACCATGAATTCAGTGTTGAGCAAAGCAGAGAAGGCCTCTGTTCTCACCAAGCTCATACCCTCTTTATTTTCATGGACCCATGATGAACGTGCATCGGTATGATTTCTAAAGAAGAAAAGAAAAACTCCTTTTGCCTAAAGATGTACTTTTCATCTTCATTGGGGGGGGGGGTGCTCCTGGATGATAGAGAATGGGTCAGTGTGCCCACTTGTTATTTCTTGGGATTTCTAACTTCTTGGGTGAGTTTAACCAACCAAATATATAGATATCCAACCAAAATATATATAACCAACCAAAATAAATAGAAATTGTATAGAAAAAAACTCATGTTGTCAATCCATTGGGTAGAAATCCACCTGGATTTCTTCCTTTTCCCCAAAATGAGGTCCAAAATATTTAAGGAGAAGACAGGTAGTCAGTTGCAGAAAGGAAAATGATGTGATTGTAAATGTGATTTCTCATTCATTATGAATCAAAATCACCATGCACATGTAACAGCTATGTTCTTTCTTCATGTGGAGGAGGCATTAAGAAATCCCAAGAGTTGTGATTTCTTTTTTTTTTTTTTATTTCTTTTCAGGGTAACAGAGTTCATAGTTTTACACCACACCCAGTGCTCCATGCAATGCATGCCCTCCACAATACCCACCACCAGGCTCCCCCAACCTCCCACCCCCTGCCCCTTCAAAACCCTCAGGTTGTTTTTCAGAGTCCATAGTCTCTCATGGTTCATCTCCCCCCCAATTTCCCTCAACTCCCTTCTCCTCTCCATCTCCCCATGTCCTCTGTGTTATTTGTTATGCTCCACAAATAAGTGAAACCATATGATAATTGACTCTCTCTGCTTGACTTA
>PISX010022066.1:0-24665 GCA_004024625.1 Mellivora capensis
GTCGCCAAACTGTGGAAAGAACCAAGATGCCCTTCAACAGACGAATGGATGAAGAAGATGTGGTCCATATACACTATGGAGTATTATGCCTCCATCAGAAAGGATGAATACCCGACTTTTGTAGCAACATGGACGGGACTGGAAGAGATTATGCTGAGTGAAATAAGTCAAGCAGAGAGAGTCAATTATCATATGGTTTCACTTATTTGCAGAGCATAACAAATAACACGGAGGACATGGGGAGCTGGAGAGGAGAAGGGAGTTGAGGGAAATTGGGGGGGGAGATGAACCATGAGAGACTATGGACTCTGAAAAACCACCTGAGGATTTTGAAGGGTTGTGGGTGAGAGGTTGGGGGAGCCAGGTGGTGGGTATTATGGAGCGCATGCATTGCATGGAGCACTGGATATGTTGTAATACTATGAATTCTGTTATGCTGAAAAGAAATGAAATTAAAAAAAAATAAAATAAATGTTTGCTGTGTGAAAGACTTTGTGAAAATGATGGGAAAAACAACAAAAACAAAGCAACAAGAAGCTACAGATAACGATCAGGTATTTCCAAGCCATATGTCTGACAAGAAACTTCCCTGTAGATTATGCAAGGATATCTCAGTTTTAACACAGAAAATAATTAGAAAACAGGCAAAAGATAAGATTCATTGAGGAAGATTCACTGATGAAAGACGAAGAATATTCATCATTGATAGCCATTAGAGAAATTAAAATTAAAATCAGTGAGATATCCTTAGGCATCTATCAGAATGGGTAAAATAAAAAAAAATGCTTGCAAGGATGCAGAGAAACTGGATTGCTCCTATGTTATTTTGTGGGAAAAGTAAGTTTTACAGCTGCTCTGGGAAGCTTATTGGAGTGTCTTACAACATTAGACCGGTGCTTACTATATGATTCAGCAATTGTACTCTTCAGCATTTGTCCCAGAGAAACACAAACACATTTGTCCTAGAGAAACATGTTGTGTGTCTAACGATCACACAAATCCTGTTCATAAATGTTCATAGCAGCTTTATTCTGATAACCCCAACCTGGAGACAGCTCAGAATCTTTTAATGGATGAATTAGATGAACTGAAGCATCAATACCCTGGAATGCTATTTGGCAATTAAAAGGAAAAAAAAAACTATTGATACACACAACTGATACATTTCCAGAGAATTACGGTGAATGCAAAATGCCAGTCTCAAAAGGCTACTTTTTATATAGTTATATTTGTATAAAATTCTCAGGTTGGCCAAAAAGTAGAAACACAGCATAGATGGGTTGATGCCGGGATTTAAACAGGTGTGATTGGGGTGGGAGAGAAGCAGTTGTGGCTTTCAAAGACAGTGAGAAGGATGCGTGTGTGGGGGGAAATACTCTGTATTTTCTGTTCATCAATGTCAATATGCTTGTTACATTGTAGTACAGTTTTGCAAAATGTTACCACTGGTGGACACTGGGTAATGGGTCTATGGGATATCTATTAATTCTTACAGTTGCATATGCATCTACAGTTACCTCAAAATACAGTGTTTTATTTAAAATAAATCCAGTGTAGCAGGCACAGTAAGAATGTCTTTATAGCCATAAGATTGTCACAGTTTTGAGATGATTAAATTCTTTAGGGTATTTTAAGAATGAGAACTCCTGTATTTGTTTCTTATCTTTTTTTTAACATTTTTTAAAATTTTTTATAAACATATTTTTATCCTCAGGGGTACATGTCTGTGAATCGCCAGGTTTACACACTTCACAGCACTAACCATAGCACATACCCTCCCCAATGTCCATTACCCCACCCTCCTTTCCTGACCCCCTCCCCCCAGCAACCCTCAGCTTGTTTTGTGAGATTAAGAGTCACTTATGGTTTGTCTCCCTCCCAAACCCATCTTGTTTCTTTTCTTCTTTTTCTACCCCCTTAGTCCCCCATGTTGCATCTGCACTTCCTCATATCAAGGATATCATATGATAGTTGTCTTTCTCTGATTGACTTATTTCACTAAGCATGATACCCTCTAGTTCCATCCACGTCATTGCAAATGGCAAGATTTCATTTCTTTTGATGGCTGCATGGTATTCCATTGTGTATATATACCACATCTTTTTTTTTTTAAAGATTTTATTTATTTATTTGAGAGAGAGGCAGTGAGAGAGCATGAGCGAGGAGAAGGTCAGAGGGAGAAGCAGACTCCCCGTGGAGCTGGGAGCCTGATGCGGGACTCGATCCCAGGTCTCCGGGATCATGACCTGAGCCGAAGGCAGTCGTCCAACCAACTGAGCCACCCAGGCGTCCCTAAACCACATCTTCTTTATCCATTCATCTGTTGATGGACATCTAGGTTCTTTCCATTGAAAATAGAACTACCCTATGACCCAGCAACTGCACTACTTGGTATTTACCCTAAAGATACAAACGTAGTGATCCGAAGGGGCACGTGCACCTGAATGTTTATAGCAGCAATGTCTACCATAGCCAAACTATGTTTCTTATCTTTATTCTGCTCACACATGGAGCTTTTGCTTAACAGAAAGTGATGTGTGGGAATTATACTGAGCATATCTGTAAGATGACCAGGGCTGTACCTTCCTCTTGATTAGATTTGTATTCTGGATTGCTTTCATGGTGTCAAGAGTTATGAGATGTGAAGCCAGTGGTTTACCCAAGTGTATACCCACACTTGTATCACCCAGCCTCATGGTGAGGGTGATGCTGGGAGTGTACATGACATATTTCTGCTTTGCTTGCTCATTTCTTCTGAGACCTCATATAAGCAGGTGGGCTGCGAGCAGGCTGGTGTTGGGAAGGAGATGCGTTCTTCCTTCTTTGCTTTTTGTTTGGTTTCTTTCCTGTTCATTTAATCTCTAGGGGCAGTATATTAGGAAAAAAAAAAAAACAGTTGAATGAAGATTCTCCACTGGGTGGTGAACAAAACCAGTATTTCCTAAATGACATCAGTCTAGCCAGCAATGCTTCTGTCTCAGAAGTAGGAAGTCTGAAAACTTATGCTCCCAGGGGCCTCTTCTCTGGGCCATAAGTTTGACAAATTCCTATTCTTTCTTTGTGTTCCCCTAGTGGTAGGGGGTGATTCTTTTTGCCTTTTCCTTCCTTCAATATCTAGTTAATAATTCCTCATAATAAATGCTTTCTTTTTGTTTTTATAATGAGTGTGGTGCCTACTTCCTGACAAGGCCCAATGTTACTCCAGCATTTCTGCTTAAAGATAACAGAGTCAGGGGGCACCTGGGTGGCTCAGTGGGTTAAGCCTCTGCCTTCAGCTCAGGTCATGATCTCAGGGTCCTGGGATCCAGCCCCGCATTGGGCTTTCTGCTCGGCAGGGAGTCTGCTTTTCCCTCCCTCTCTGCCTACTTGTGATCTCTCTCTCTCTCTCTCTCTCTCTCTGTCAAATAAATAAATAAATAAATCTAAAAAAAAAGATAACAGAGTCAGGTGCATCAAATGTACGTTTCATTAGTCCACTCTACAAAGCAGGCTAATGTCCCCTCCACTAGAGGTGATAGTTGAGAATTCTCGTGCATGAGAATCACACGTTTGAGCAAGGGAAACTGATCTCTGTTTGAGTCTGAGCCCTTTCCTCAGTCTTCATTAGCCATTCTGTCTTTCCATAAGAGCCTCTTGAAAGCTCCCTTTATGTCCTTGTTCCTCAATGTGTAGATTAGGGGGTTGAGAGTGGGAGTCACCACAGTGTAGGAAAGAGTTAGGAACTTGCCTCCAGAAAAGTGACTCCGGGGTCGGATGTAGACAGCAGTGACACTGCAGTAGAAGAGGAAGACAATGGCCAGGTGGGAAGAGCAGGTGTGGAAGGCCTTGGTTCTGCCCTCCTGGGACTGGATGGCCAGCACTGCCTGGGCTATGTGGCCATAGGAGACAAGGATGAGCAGAAGTGGCCCCATCAAGAAGATGGCACCGATCACTGAAATCTGGAGCTCATTGACATGTGTATCTCCGCAGGCCAGGCGGATCAGTGCAGGGATCTCACAGACAAAGTCGTCAACCTGGTGGTGGTGGCAAAAGGGGAGTTTCATGGTGGTGGGAGACTGTACCAAGGTGGCAAAAATTCCACTTGCCCAGACCAGGAATACCAGCTTGTGACACAGACTTGGGCGCATGATTACTGCATAGTTCAGGGGTCGACACACTGCCACATAGCGATCAAAGGCCATGACCAGCAGAAGGACACACTCTGCAGCTCCGAGTCCCAGGAAGATATAAAGCTGGACTGCACATCCCAGGTAGCTGATGGTCTTGTCTGAGCCCCTGAAATTGACCAGAATCTGGGGGGTGCAGCTGGTGGTAAAGCAGATGTCCAGGATGGAGAGGTGGGTGAGGAAGAAGTACATGGGGGTGTGCAGGTGAGGGTCTAGGTGAGACAGTGTGGTGAGTAGTATGATGGTGGTGTTGCCCATGAGGGTTATTGTGTAAAAGACAGACACAGCTACAAATAGGGTCATTTCTAGCCTGGGGTTATCTGAGAAGCCCAAGAGGATGAAGCCATCTGGGATGGTGCCATTGACATTTCTATCCAGCGCCCACCTGGAACTGCAAGGAGCAACCCGTCAATTAGAATACCACCTAAAAGAGGTAGAGAAAAGTGATTTTTGATTTTAGAAAATTGCCCTTTCTTCATTAATATTTTCTCTAAGCTTTTACTGACTTTTCTTTTATCTCTCTCCCTTTTTGGACATTTTCATGTTAATTTCTTCGAACCTGGCCTGTTCTAGCAAACTTTTAGAACCATGAAATTGTGGTAGGTTATTATTTAAAACTAAGTGTTGGCACTATGAGTGACTTATGCCAGCAAACTGGACAGCTAGATAAAATGGCAAAAAACTCTAGAAACATGCAAACTGAATCAGGAAGACACAGAAAACCTGAATAGGTCAATTAATTACTATTATAGAGAGTGAATCAGTAATAAAAAAAACTCCCCAAAAAAGAAAAGCCTAGGACTAGATGTCTTCACTGATGAATTTTAACAAACATTTATAAAATAAATGACAACAAACCTCAAACTTTTCCCAAAAAATTCAGAGGAAGGAGCACTCCCAAACTCATTTATCCAAGGCAGCATTACCATAATACAAACTCCAGATAAGGACACCACCAGAAAAGAGAACGACAAACCAATACCCTGTTGCATATAGATGCAAAAATTCTCAGCAAAATGCTAGCACACTGAATTCAGCAGCACATTAAAAGGATCATGTCCCATAATCAAGCAGAGTTTATTCCTGGGATCCAACGGGGTTTAATATATGCATATCAATCAATGTGATATAACATATTAATACAATGAAAGAAAAACTCATATGATCATTTCATTACCAGTAGAATAAGTATTTAGCAAAATTCAATATCTGTTAATGATGAAAATCTCTTTTTTAAAATTTTGAGTATAGTTGACAATATTATATTAGTTTCAGATGTACAACATAGTCAGTCGACAAGTTGATATTTTATGCTGTGCTCAGCACAAGCATCACAAGCACCACCATCTGCCCCATACATCACTACTACAATATCATTGACCATATACCCTATGCTGTGTCTTTTATGTCCATGACTTATTCATTCCATAATGGAAAGCCTGTGTCTTCCACTCCCTTTCACCCATTTTGCCCATCCCCTTGCACTCCTCCCTTCTAGCAACTTATAGGTCTGATTCCATGTTTTTATTTATTTATTTATTCCTTTTTCTTCTTTAGATTCCACATATTGGATGATGTGAGTGAAATCATATGGTAGTTGTCTTTCTCAGTCTGACTTATTTCACTTAGCATGGTATACTCTAGGTCCATCCGTGTTGTCACAAATGACGCTATCTCATCCTTTTTTATGTTTGCATAATATCCCATTGTATATATATCAAATCTTCCCTATCCATTCACTTATCAACCGATACTGGGTTTCTTCCGTATCTTGGCTAATCTAAAGAATGCTGCAATAAAAATAGGGGTGCAGATATCTCTTTGAATTAATGTTTTTCTTTTCTTTGGGTACTCAGTAGTAGAATTATTGGGTTCTAGGGAAGCTCTATTTTTCACTTTTTTTAAAGATTTTGTTTATTTATTTGTCAGAGGGAGTGAGCACAGGCAGAGTGGCAGGCAGAGGCAGAGGGAGAAGCAGGTTCCCCGCCGAGCAAGGAGCCCGATGTGGGACTCGCTCCCAGGACTCTGAGATCATGACCTGAGCCACCCAGGGGTCCCTATTTTTCACTTTTTGAGGAAACTGTATTGCTTTTGTTTGTACCAATTTGCATTCTGACCAGTAGTTTATGACGGTTCCTTTTTCTCCACATCCTCATCAAAACTTGTTATTTCTTATGTTTCTGATTTTACTCATTCTGATAGGTGTGAGGTCATATCTCATTGTGGTTTTGATTTGCATTTCATTGATGATTAGGGGTATTGATCATCTTTTCATGTGTTTATTGGCCATTTCCATGTCTTCATTGGAAAAAAAATCTATTCATGTTTTCTGTCCATGAATGGACAATTGATGAACAGATATCAGATTCTGTTGTTTTGTTGTTGTTTTGATTTGCTGTTTTGTTTTTTGGTGCTGACTTGTATAAGTTTTTGTATATTTTGGATGTAAACCCTTTATTGCATATACATAATGAATACTTTTGACAAATTAGGTATACAGGGAATGTGGCTTGACATAATAAGCGTTCTCTATGACAAGCCCGCAGCTAACACCATACTCAATTTTGAAAGGCTGAGCTGAGAGCTTTTTCTCTAAGATCAACAATAAGAAAAAAGGGTACTGTCTCCTTGCACTTATTCAACAAAGTATTGAAAATTCTAGCCAAATTGATCAGGAAAGAAAAAGAAACAAAAGCCATCAAAATTGTAAAGGAAGAAGTAAAATGTTCCTATTTGCAGATGACATGACTTTATATAAAGAAAATCACAAAAACTCCCCCCAAAAACTAATAAGTTCAGTAAAGTTTCAGGGTACAAAGTTAACCAACAGAAATTAGTAATATTTCTATACAGTAGTGATGAATTACCTGGAAAAAGAATGATTCTATTTACAATGTCACCAAAACAATAGAATACCTAAGAAAAGAACAAAGGAGGTGAAAAATCTCTACTCCAAAAATTATAACACACTGATAAGAGTGTAAGAAACAAATAAGTGGAAAGGTACCTTGTGTTTGTGAATTAGAAGAACTAATATTCTTGTAATGTCAATAATACCAAAAAGCCAAGTAGAGATTCAATGCAATCCTGCAAGAATTCAATGCATTTTTACAGAAGTAGAAAAATCAATTTTAAAATTTATTTGGAAACACGAATGACTCTGACTTGCTAAAACAATTTTGAAGAAGAATAGAGCAAGAGACATTACACTTCCTGATTTGAAGCTATACTATAAAGAAGCCACAGTAATCAAAACAGTATGATATTAATGCAAAAACAGGTAACTACATCAATGGAATGGAATAGAGAACCCAGAAAATAAACCCATGCATATATAGCAAACTATAGCAAACTAATATTTGATGAGGGAGCCCAAAAACTGACACACAAATAACAGTTTCTTCAATAAATCATTCTGGGAAGATTGGATATTTTCATGTAATAGTATGAAACTATAGACTCCTGTCTTTTATTACTGACAAAAGTTAACTCAAAATGGATTAAAAAATTCAATGTAAGATCTGAAACCATAAAACACCTAAAAGGAAAAAAAAATAGAAAAAAATTCCTTGACATTGTTTTATTTTTAATATGACACATAAAGCACAAGAGACATAATAAAAAATAAATAAGTGAGCACACACCAAACTAAAATGCTTTTGCACAGCAAAATAAATCACAAAAGGAAAAGGCAACCTATGGAATGGGAGAAAATATTTGCAAATCTTATATCTGATAAGGGGTAAATATCCAGAATATATAAAGAACTCATACAACCCAACACACACACACACACACACACACACATGCACATGCACTTAACTAAAAGGTGAGAAAAGGACCTGAATAAATTTTTTTCCAACAAAGATATATAAAAGGCCAACAGGTAAAAGAAAAGAAGCTCAACCTCAGTATAGAGACACAAATCAAAACCCCAATAAGATATCTCATTATTGTTGAAATAATCATTACAAAAAAGATAAGGGATAACAAATATTAGTATGGGTATGAAGAAAAGCAACCCTTGTTTATTGTTGGTGAGCTTGTAAACTGGTATAGCCACTATGGAAACTATATAGGATCTTGAAAAAATTAAAAATATCCCTACTATATGATGTAGTAATTTCACTTCTGGGAATTTGTCCAAAGAAAATGGAACAATAACTCTAGAAGATATTTGCTCCTCCATGTACATACTAGCACTGTATACAATAGCCAAGACCCGGAAACAACCTAAGTGTCCATTGGCAGATGACTGGATAACAAATTTGTTATATAAGCCATAATTAGATATAAGAAAATTGTAAGTAAAAATATATGAAATATGACACATATACATAAAATACAGAGGAAGTAAAAAAGAAAGAATTAAGAAAATGTGTTTGAACTTGAATGACCATCAACTTAATATAGAATGTTTTATACTTAAGATGTTATATACGAACCTCATGGTAGTTACAAACCTCAAAGTCATACTAAATGGACAAAAAATGAAGGGAAAGAGCCAAATATAACACTTCAGAAACTCATCAGTTATAGTATAAAAGAGCAGCAGAAGAAGAAAGGAACAGAGAAAAACTACAAAACAATGAGAAAGGAATGAACAAATGGCAATACATACATACCTATCAATACTTGCTTTTGAAGCAAATGACCTAAATGTTCCAATCAAAAGACACAGGGTGGTAGAATGAATTTAAAAAAATTGTATGCTGCCTGCAAGAGACTCATCTTAGACCTAAAGACACATATAGACTAAAAGACAAGAGATAGAAAGATATTTACCATGCTAATGGAAGCAAGACAACAGCAACAACAACAAATGGGGTAGCAATGCTCATACTAGGCAAAATAGACTTTGAAAAAAAGACTGTGACAAGAGACAAAGAAAGGCATTACATAATAATAAAAGGATCAATCGAATAAAAAGGTATAACAATTATAAATATCTATGCACCCAAAAAAGGAGCACCTAATTTTATAAAGCAAATATTAATGGAAATTGAGAAATTGATAGCAATACAATAATAGTAAAGACTTTAACATAGCCCTTTCATCAATAGATAGATTTTCAATGCAGAAAATCAATAAGGAAATAGTATCTTTGAATAATGCATTAGACCAGATGGGCATAACAGATGCATAGAGAACATTCTATCAAACAAAACAAAACACACATCCTTTTCAAGTACACATAGAACATGCTCCAGAACAGGTCATTAGGCCATAAAACAAGCCTCAATAAATTAAAGAACACTGAAATCAAACCATGCATCTTTTCTGACTACAAGAGTATGAAACTAGAAATAAATCATAGGAAAACAAAACAAAAAAAGCAAAAACATGTGGAGATTAAACAACAAGATACTAAACAACCAGTTTGTCAACACAGCAATCAAAGAAGAAATTTAAAAAATACATAGAAACAAATGAAATAAAAAGACAATGGTCCAAACTCTTCAGAACACAGAAAAGCAGTTCTAAGAAATAAATATATAGTGGTATTGGCGTACCTCAAGAAACAAGAAAAAAAGTTCAAATAAACAATTTCAGACCTTACAGTTAAAGAAACGGGAAAAAGAGCAAGTAAAGCCCAAGGTAAGTAGAAGGAAGGAAATAAAGATTAGACTAGAAATAAGTGACACAGAGACTAAAAACAATAAAAAAAAATAAATGAAACCAAAAGCTGTTTCTTTGAAAAGATCAGCAAAATTGATAAAACTTTAGCCAGACTCATTAATGAAGAAAGGAAGAAGGAAAGAAAGAGAAAGAAAGAATAGAGAAAGGACTCAAATAAAAGCATAAACGAAGGAGAAGAAATAACGACCAACAACACAGAAATACAAAGAATTATAAAAGAATACCATGATAGACTATATGCCAATAAATTGGACAACCTAGAAAAAAATGGATAAATCCTAGAAACATGCAATCTTCCAAAACCAAATCAGGAAGAAATAGAAAATCTGAACAGACCAATGACTAGTAACAAAATTGAATTGGTAATCAAAAAACTACCCAAAAATAAAAGTCCAGAATCAGATGACTTCACAACTGAATTTTATTAAAAATGTAAATAAGAGTTAATACTTTTCTCAAATGTAGAAGAGGAAGGAAAGCTTCCAAATTGAGGCCAGCATAACCCTGATACTAAAATCAGAGAGACTCCACAAAGAAAACTACATACCAATATCCTTGAAGGATCATTCACCGTGATCAAAGTGGGATTTATTTCAGGGATGCAAGAATGGTTCAATATTCACAAATGAATCAGTGTCATACATCATATCAACAAAACGAAAGATAAAAATCATGTTACCATCTCAATAGATGCGGAGAAATGTTTACAAAATCCAACATCCATTCATAATGAAAACTCTCACCAAAGTGGGTTTAGAGGTAACATAAGTCAATATAATTATTGCCATATATGAAAAAATCTATAGCTACCATCATAGCTAAGAAAAAAGCTATAGAAAAACTAAGCCTTTCCCCTAAGGTCAGGAACAAAACAAGGATACTCATCCTCATGAGTATCAATGAGATACTCAAACTCATTCTCATGACTTTTATTCAACATTGGAAATCCTAGCCACAGAAATCAGAAACGATAAAGACATAGAGGCATCCATATTGGTAAAGAAGGAGTTAAATAATCATTTTTTGTAGATGACATAATACAATACATAAAAGTCCTAAGACTCCACCAAAAACTACTAGGAGTAACAAATGAATTCAGTAAAATTATAGGATATAAAGTTAACATAAAGAAATGAATTGCATTTCTATACACTAATAGTGAAGTTGCAGAAACAGAAATTAAGAAAACATTTCCATTTATAATTGTTTCAAAAATAATAAAATACCTAAGAATAAACTTAGCCAAGGAGGTTAAAGACTGTACTCTCAAACTATAAAGAAATTGATTAAAGGAATTGAAGATGGCACAAATAAAAAAAAATCCCATGATCGTGATTTAGAAGAATTAATATTGTTAAAATGTCCACAATACTCAAAGTAATCTACACGTTTAGTGCACTCCCTATCAAAAGAACAACAGCAGGGTGTCTGGGTGACTCAGTGGGTTGGGCCTCTGGCTTCACCTCAGGTCATGATCTCAGGGTCCTGGGGTAAGCCCCACATTGGGCTCTCTGCTTAGTGGGGGAGCCTGCTCTGCCCCCCGCCCCCTGGCCTGCCTCTCTGCCTACTTGTGATTTCTCTCTCTGTTAAATAAATAAATAAATAAAATCTTTAAAAAAAAAGACTAGCAGCAATTTTAACAAAACTAGAACAAATAATCCTAAAATTTGTATGGAACCAGAAAAGACCTTGTATAGCCAAAGTGATCTTGAGAAGGAAAAAAAAAAAAGCTGGAGATCCTGCAATTCCAAATTTCAAGATATGATATAAGACTATGGTAATAAAATCAGTGTTATACTGGCACAAAATAGATTCAAAGATCAATGGAACAGAATAGAAAGCCCAGAAATAAACCCAAACTTTCATAATCCATTAATCTATGACAGAGGAGGCAAGAATATACAAAGTCAGTCTCTTCAACAAATGGTGTTGGGATGAGATAACTACATGCAATGCAATGAAACTGGACCATTTCTTACACCATACACAAAAATAACCTTAAAATGGATTAAAGACCTAAAAGTAACACCTGAAACCATAAAAATACTAGATGAGAGCACACACAGTAATTTCTCTGACATTGGCCATAACAACATTTTTCTACATATGTCTCCTGAGGGATGGGAAACAGAAGCACAAATAAACTCTTGGAACTTCCTCAAAATAAAAAGTTTCAGGGCACCTGGGTGGCTCAGTGGGTTAGAGCCTCTGCCTTCGGTTCAGGTCATGATCCCGGGGTCCTGGGATCAAGCCCCGCATCGGGCTCTCCACTCAGCGGGGAGCCTGCTTCCTCCTCTCTCTCTCTCTGCCTACTTGTCTGTCAAGTAAATAAAATAAATAAAATCTTTAAAAAAATAAAAAAATAAAAAGTTTCTTTACAATAAAGGAAACAATCAACAAAATTAAAAGGCAACCTACTAATTGGGAATATTTGCAAGTTATATATTCAATAAAGGGTTAATATCCAAAATATTTAAAGAATTTATACCACTCAACATCAAACAAACAATTCAATACAATTTAAAAAGGGGCAGAAATTTGGTGCAGCCACTTTGGAAAACAGTCTGGAGATTCCTTAAGAAATTAAAAGTAGCACTACCCTATGACCATTCAGTTGCACCACTGGGTATTTACCCCAAAGATACAGATGTAGTGAACAGAAGGGCCATCTGTACCCCAATGTTCATAGCAACAATGGCCACAGCGCCAGAGCCAAGATGCCCTTCAAGAGATGAATGGATAAAGAAGATGTGGTCCATGTATACAATATAGTATTATGCCTCCATCAGAAAGGATGAACACCCGACTTTTGTATGAAGATGGACAGGACTGGAGGAGATTATGCTGAGTGAAATAAATCAAGCAGAAAGAGTCAATTATCATATGGTTTCACTTATTTGTGGAGCATAACAAATAACATAGAGGACATGGGGTGATGGAGAGGAGAAGTGAATTGGGGGAAATCAGAGGGGGAGACAAACCATAAGAGACTGTGGCCTCTGAGAAACAAACTGATGGTTTTGGAGGGGAAGGGAGTGAGATGTTGGGAGAGCCTGGTTGTGGGTGTTATGGAGGGCACATTTTGCATGGCGCACTGGGTGTGGTGCATAAACAGTGAATCTTGGAACACTGAAAAAATAAAATTAAATTAATAAAAGGGGGGGCAGAAAAAGTGAATGGGCATTTTCCCCAAAAGACATATAAATGGCCAACAGATATGTGAAAAGATGCTCAAAATCACTCATCGTCAGGGAAATACAGATCCTAGCCACAATGAGAGATCATTTTACACCTGTCAGAAATCAACAACACAAGAAATAACAAGTGTTGGCAAGGATGTGGAGAAAAAGTAACCCTTGTCATACAGTGTTGGTGGATATGTAAATTGGTACAGCCACTGTGGAAAACAAGAAGGAGTTTCAACCAAATTTAAAAATAGAAATACCATATGACCCAATAATTCCACTACTGAGTATTTATCAAAAAGGAAGAACAAAAACACTAATTTGAAAAGATACATGCATCTCTAAATTTATTGCAGCATTATTTACAATAGCCAAGATATGGATACAATCTGTGTTCATTGATAGATGAATGGGTAAGGAAGATGTGGTGTGTGTGTGTGTGTGTAATGGAATATTATGCAGACATTAAAGAAAAGACTGCCATTTGTAACAACATGGATGATCCTAAAGGGTATTATGCTAAGTGAAATAAATCAAACTGAGAAGGACAAATATTAATATGATTTTACTCACATGTGGAATTAAGCAAAACTAAGTAAAGAAACTAGCAGAGTCAGACCTATAAATACAGAGAACACACTGATAGCTGCCAGAGGGTTGGGGGTGGGAGTGTTCAAAATGGGTGAAGGGGAGTGGGTGGTACAGGTTTCCAGTTACAGAATGAATAATTCATGGGGATGAAAGATATAGCCAAAGTGAATGTAGTCGTGGTATCATGATAGTGTCACAAGGTGACAGGCAGTAGCTACATATAACATATAAACTTGTCAAATCACCAAGCTGTACACCTGAAACTAATGTAACATTGTGTCAACTGTACTCAAGTAAAAAATTAAAAAGTAGATTTTATGACATATATACATTATATTATTATAATTATTATTTATTTATCACACACATTATTATATTTATTATATATTATTATTAATTATTATTATAACATTATATTATTATTATAATATTCAGACATAAAAGGATGAAATCTTGTCAGTTATATCAACATTGATGGACCTTGAGGACTTTTTATTAAGTGAAATTAGATAAAGGAAGCACTTGATCTCATTTATATGTGGAATGAAAAAAAAAAAGGAAAACAAAACCACAAAGTCCTAGAGAAAGAGATGGGATTTGTGGTTACCCCAGATTTGTGGTTGGGGATAAGAGGAATTGCAAGAAGGTGGTCAACAGCTACCAGCTTCCAGCTATAAAGTAAGAAAGCACTAGGGATGTAATGCATAAATGAAGTTTAATGCTGCTTTGGGTTGTATAGAAAATTTGCTGAGAGAGTAAATCCTAAGAGTTCTCATCACGAGGAGAAAAGTTTTCCTCCTTTTTTTTTTTTTGCTTTTTATTGTATGTATATGAGAAATGGGTGTGATCATTTCATAATATATGTGAGTCAAACCATGGTGTTGTAACTTACACAGTGATACATATCAATTATATCTTAATAACCTGAACAGCAACCCACCTACCTTTGTCATCCTTTTGGAAATAGCATCATTTGATTCTTCCACCTTTTCTTTAAAATCAAGGATACCCTTTCATTTCTGTGTAAGTTATTTTAGGTTGAAATTTGTATTTTCTACCTGGAAAAAAAAAAAAACCTGAAACAAATCCACTTCTGTACTCATCCTGAATCATGTCTGTCTTTTTCCTAATGAGCAGAATTTGACTTCCAGTGTGTCACTCAGTGGCTTTTTCCATTGATCATTGGTGAAGCCACCATGATTTTAAGGACTAATAATGTATTTTATGACAGTGCATGCTCCGTGCTCTCTTACTTGAAGTTGTGACAGAGGTTGGCAGCTAACAGCTATGTAGCTGCTCCCCTCCCATGTGTGGTAAAGCCTAGACCTGTGGATCTTAGAATATATTAATTTACCAGATATACTTGTCCCATTTGGCCCTCACTCTATGGAATTGGCTGTGTTTTTGCCTGAAATACATGTCTGTAAGTCTCAGCTTCTTACGCAATTGGATAACAAAATGGTCCTAGGGACATTTTTAAATTGTTTGTAAGGTACAGCTGACTATGCCACTTCCTTTGGTGAGGATCTCTGCGGGTATGAGGCATTATTACTACTGCACTGTCTTTCCTGATGGTCTTGCTTGTGTAAGCTGCATTACAGTAGGGCTAAGGACACCTTAGTCCATTCTTTGCAAGTCTTTCCCATGCAATAAGCACTGGGTGGTCTAACAGGTTGTGCTCTGGCCCCAAACTCTGCTAAATACCCCAAGGTATTTGCTAATACCCCAAGGCAATGGCTTTGTGGTCCCTCTTCAGGAAATTGGTCCCTACACTTGCATTTCCTTCCCCATCTTTCTACCTGTCCAGGCTTGATAATTCATGTAACACCCCAGTTGTAGCTATAGATGGTGATGAGTGATTTAATATACTTATCTTTCGCTCCCCATGCGAATCTCAATACTTGAATGGCCAATAATTCTCAGTTTACACTGTCAATGCATACCTCCTATAGTTTTTGTTATTAATTTTAAAAATATTGACATATTAAATAATTTAGCATTTAATAAAATTGATATGAAATATTATTGACAAAATAAATGCATCTTACTTTTTCACTTTTACTCATGTAAATTCATGCCCGATCCCATTTTCATTCTTCTGTGGCAGTTGGCTATGTCCTCTTACAGATGGTTAAGCTATATGTCTACATGCTATGGCAAGTCCCTGGCATTGGACCCTCAGAGCAAATACCAGATTTCTCTGCCCTTAACTGCAGATACCAGTTTCTGAATTTCCTGAAAATGCAGAGAACTGTTGAGCAGGGAAAACACACACACTAATCTCAACCCTTTCGAGTATGTGCTTGGAATGTGTTCCTTTCCCTTCCCCCCCTGAGTCTATCAAATCTTCGCCATTCCCAAAGACATCACTTAGGTACACACTTCTTCTCACAGGATTTTAAAGTATGGTATTTCAGCCCAGGTTTGGTCACCACGTGAGCAGCGAGGCAAATGACTTACCTCCAGAACACCATAGTTGTTGACGGGCACCTGGGATTGGAGACCTGCTTTTATTAGCATCTTGGAGCACAGAATCAAAGAGAAATAATGGCCCTGGAAATTCCCTGCCTATCCCAGAAAGACTCCTCTCAGCTGATGAGGCCACTGGGACTGGTTCCCAGATGAAAATTAGCCTTTCATCTGAGTGTCCTCTGCGGTGGGTTCTCTGTCACCTCGGAGCTTATTTGCACCTGCTCTGAGAGATCAGTGATGGGGACCCATGGGGTTGTCTTCAAAGCTGCTTATATCAGATTTTTTTGTTCATAAAGCAATTCTGTCAATAGGACCCTCAATAAATCCTATGGGTCTTTGGAGTCTTGTCCTCAGCCTGGCTCCCATCGTCATGGTTTCCTCTGGTCAAAGTGTCTGTGTTGAAAATGCAGTGTTTTTCTCTTCATGAACAAAAGATGAAGATGCGCAGAACAGACACTGAGATCCAGGGGAAAGGATTTCTTATGTTATTTATTCTAAATTTTATGTGTACTTGTAGAAGAACATTCATAATACTAAATATTATATATCCTCTGTCCCCATAGTAGTCACGGTCATGATTTTATGTGTATTCATGAGGTCATATGCAAACTCAACCATCTATGTTAATTTTTTCCCCTAAAGGTGAAGAGAAAAATGATAGGCTCAAAATCATCAAGGGGACAAATCAATCATTAGGTTTTCACTTTTTTCTTCTACTTAGCATCACAAAGATAAAATAGTATAAAAAACAAAAATCACATTATGCTATAGGGTCAACATTGTGTTTTTAAAAAGCACAACAATATTTTATAAGTTTTTACCAACTAGCTGTTGAAGATTGAGAACATGATTTTGCCCTTTAGATACTTGGTTTTCTCTTCTTTAACCCTCTGTCCTTGGGTGAGAGGATTAGTTGTCTGCCCATTGACACTGGAGATCTTGCTGTGGTTATTGTGTCAAGTGGATTGCTAATAAACATTGATGCTTCATGTCAGAGAAGAGACCACATCTGGTAGTGAATGTAAATTTTGCAGCCATTTGTACAGCTAAGGCTTTTGCCTCTCCAGGGGTGCTCTTGTCTCTGGCCTTGTTTACAGTGACCTCATACAGGTCTTTACTTCATTCGTTGTGCACTCCAGTGCCGGGGCCTCTCAGGAAACATCAGCCACAAGGAGACTATATTTGGGGGCCGGAAAAGAGAAGGTAAAAGATGAAAACTCCCTTGAAAGGAAAGAGGAGAGTGAGGGGGAGCAGGACTCTGTGGGAAGGCTCCTGACATGGGAGAGGAAGTGATGGAAAGTGGACATTTTGATGTTTTTTTTGAATACTGGTGTTGGGGTCCAAAGCTGACAGCCAAGAAATAATTCTTGAGATGGCTTTGGTGCAAAAAGGTGGTTTTATTAAAGTATGGGGACGGGATCCGTGGGCAGAAAATGCTGCTGTCCCAGGATTGTGAGGGGCATCCAATTCGATACCTTGGGTTTGAGGGTAGGGGTAAAGGGAAGGGAAGTTTCAAATAAAGATTCACAGGATCCTGGAGGCTTGGCTATGGTCAAGCTGAGGTGGGTTTTCCCTCTAGAGAGGCACTGACACAATTGGGAGCTTCATGGAGGAGCATGATATTCTGCCTGCCTCAAGTATTTGTTAATGGACTGCACGTTAGAAGGACATTTAATTTTATCTACATTTCCTTCTGCCTTTGTTTCCCACATTGATTTCCTGTTGGGTTTTCTTTTCTGCTTCTGGAGTCCTGGGTTTGAAAAGTTTGAACAGGTGTCCTTTTTCTAGCAGACATCAGGGAGCACCACAGCAAGTCAGGGCCCCTGAGTTGGATTCTGCAGTACAGAATTGGACAGCTGACCCTAGCTGAGGGAGGCACCCCACAGACCCCAGCTTCAGAGCCACACCCTGGAGCCCATGTACATCCCCGACCACAAATAACTGTGAACAGGTACTCTGTGTAGGTGTTTAGAAATAATGGTCAGGGTAAAGAATGATTTCTTTGCACCACTGAAGGAACAGAATCTTCAACCTCAGTAGTGACGCTCCAGGGGCATGAGAAATCACAGGAATGAAAAAACACTTATCAGAATATTATAGAAATGTCCTAAATAACTAAATCCATAGACACAGAAAGTAGCTGATTGCTTAAGGCTGGGGGTGGAATGTAGTTTTTTGGGGGTGATGCCTGGGGTTGTGTGTGTGTGTACACGTGTGGTGGAATGGGGGTTTGGGAGTAACTCCCATGGCTGGGTGTCTGTGTGATGGAATGGAGGCTTGGGGGTGATGGCTGGGGCTGGAGTTGTGTGTGTGGTGGAGTGGAGATTTGGGGGTGATGGCCAGGGCTGGAGGTGTGTGTGGTAGAATGGAGGTTTGGGGGTGATGCCTAAATAGGAGTGGATTTTCTTAAAGGTAAAAAATCCTGGAAGATTCAAAGATAGCAGGGAAGTAGGAGGAGGATCTTTTTCAACCTGTCCCCTAAAGTGAGCTGATTACCTACCAAGGAACTCCGATCACCCATGAAATCAGCCTGATTTCAGAATTATACACATCTGGATCTCTACGGGGGCAGAAGACACCAGTGGGCAGGTAAAGCGGTGTGGGAACATCGGACTGGTATCCAAAGATAAACAAAAGAGGGAGGGAGCCACCAGAGGCAACCCATTGGAAAGTAATACCCCAATACCAGAGTCTCCTGCATCTGGGGACCAGCATTAACTTGGAGTCTGGTTGAAAGCACTCAAAAAGAGCAAAGGATTGCTGGGGGAAATTGAGGGAATCGGGGCAATTAGGGACAGGGGCATAGTCCCCGGACTTGGGACAGCTAACCTGGCGCTGAGCCAGAGAGAGTGCAGCGGAGAAACCAGGACTTGGTCCCCTACCCGCCAGTGGGCCTGAGAACGCCTGGGGTCTGTTGGGGTCAGGTGATAGAGGGGAGAACCATTCAAAATGACGGGCACTTAAGATGGCCGTGGTTCCTGCCATCACCTTCCTGTGAAACAAACTCAAACGGGAGACCAAACCTTTCTCCTCCCACCAACGAACCAATGAGGAGCCCCACAGCTGAATTCGGCCCTTATTAGGAAAACTCGACAAGGTCTCAGTACCTCCTCGTCAGACTTCCCCAGCAGAACCCCATATAAGCCCCTACCTCTTTGCTTCGCGCGCGATTTTCCGACTCTCTTTCCTCCCGAGTCATGGAACCTCACCCGAGGGTGCTTGCAATAAAGCCGGTCCTCGAATGCTCGCTTGCCTTGGTGCCTTTATTCCATTTAATCAGTCCGTGATAAAACCTAACAGGGTCCAGTGAGGGGCTGGGAGCATCGCCAGCTGGCAGAAACATAGCCATTTTGCACTCTTCCACGTGAGCGCCCCGCCGCGATATCAGAGCCTGAGACGCGTGGGCCCCATAATCTCCCCTGAGAGGGGTGCACGCAGGCACCAGCCCGGCGCTCTCCGAGCTCTCTGTGCTATTGGGAGACACACGCCCCACAATCTCCCCTGAGAGAGGTATGCACAGGCACCAACCCGGCACTCTCAGCAGTCTCAGACCCAGAAAGACCAGGCAATCCCAGCCCGGGCCAGTGGGAAAATCTCAGTGCATGATCACTGCTTGGAACCTCTCTGGCAGTTCAGAGCTACCCAGACAGCCACTGCTGTTGTGGTTTTGGGTACAAAGCAGGAGTTCCTGTGTCCCCAGGGACCAAGACTGAGAACGTGCTCTGCCAGTGGCCAAGGGGGAAATTATGTGCTCTGCAGCACCCAGAGGGGAGCAGACTGAGAATTCTCTCTGAGAGGGAGGACTGGGTGCAGTTTGCTTTCCTCTAAACCTCCAAGAACTGTCAGAAATTGTCAAGGGGAGAGAAAACAAATGAACAGACATAAAAACCTCCAGAGAACAAAAGCCTGAAGGGCCAGTTTCCTCGAGCCCACCCCCTTTAGGGGGGCGGGAGGACTTAACTCAGGAAACACTGCCTGAAAACCCACATGGCAGGCCCCTCCCCCAGAAAGCCAACCAGGGGGAAAAAAAAAACCTGAGAAGAGAACAATCACTATTACTTCATAGATACAACGTTTAATTTTTATTTCATTCCCACTATTCTGGTTCATTTTTACATTTTTTAAAATGTTTTTAATTTTATATAGATTTTTTTAGCCTATTTACCATAACAGTGAGATGTCCAGTACATCAAATTCCATAATAACCTTTTAACCTGAACTTTTTAATACATATACCGATGTTTTTCTTTTGCTTTTGTATTTTTTTAATTTTTTTAAAATTTTATTTCAGTTTAGTTTAGATCATTCCTTTCTTTATTTTTATTTGCTAATATTCATATAGAGTTAAACTTCAAGGTAATCCCTGTTCCCCAATCAATGCTGCCCCTATAGGTAAACCATTTTTAATCCCCTGTTATCTTAGGAAAGTTGTGTCCTTTAAAAAAGATATCAAGATACATCCAGGAAAAATCAAAATAAACTTCCTCGCCCACACTGAGAATTTACAACCATTCTCCCATCTTTTTCTCCTGCCAGTATATCTGTATATTTGTGATTGTCCTGGTAGTATATAAATCTTATACTTAGGGTTCTTTTTGACGAGGTTCTTTTTTTTTTTTTTTCTTTGTCTGTTTGTTTTTTTGTTTTGCTTATACATATATATGTATATATATTTTTTCTTCTCTTGTCATATACTTTTATCAGTCTTTTTTGTTTGTCAGTTTTTGTTTGTATACTTCACAAACTTTACCTTGGGGCCCATTTGGGCTGAGCCTTCTCTTTTATCCTTCTTTCTTTTTCCTGTCTCTCAATGAGTTCCAATCTAATCTAAATTCTCTAAAACCTAGGGTAACTGAGACAGAAGTGATCTGGAGGACAAACAGATAGAGAGAAAGGATCAGGAGGAAGCCTGGAGCAAACAGCAAGAAGCCATGAAAACAGAATCAGGGAAATAAATGATGCCATGAAACGTTCCAACGTAACAATTATTGGAATCCCTGAAGGGGAGGAGAAAGAAAGAAGTCTAGAAGATATTGTGGAAAATGATCTTTATGAAAATTTCCCAAATATCGCAAATGGAAACAGCGTTCATGTACTAAAGGCAGAACAGTACCCCCCCCCCCAAAGTTTTAGATTCTTGACACCTCAAGACACCTGATAGTAAGAATGAGGAATTATATTTCTAGTGAAACTCTCTTGAAGGCAGCTAGGACAAAGAAGCTCCTTACATACAGAGGAAAGCCCATCAGAATAATGTCAGACTTTTCCACAGCAACCTGGCAAGCCAGAAAGGGCTGGCAAGATATATTCAGGGCACTAAATGAGAAGAACATGCAGCCAAGAATACTTTATCCAGTAAGACTGACATCCAAAATGAATGGAAAGATAAATAGTTTCCAAGACTGGGAAGGCTTAAAAGAGTATGTGACCACCAAGCTGACACTGAAGGAAATATTAAGGGGGGTTCTATAAAAGAGGGAAAATCCTAAGAATATCACTGAACAGAAATATAGAGACAATCTACAGAGAGAAAGACTTCAAAAGTAACATGATGTCATTAAAAATGTATCTATCAATAATCACTCTCAATGTGAATGGCCTAAATGCACCCATAAAATGATACAGGGTTGCAGATTGGATAAAACGACAGGACCCATCCATATGCTGTCTACAGGTGACCCACTTTGAACCTAAGGATACACCCAGATTGAAAGTGAAGGGATGGAGAAATATCTTTCGTGCCAATGGGCCTCAAAAGAAGGCCAGGGTAGCAATTCTCATATCAGATAAATTAGATTTTAAACTGAAGACTGTAGTCAGAGATACAGATGGACACTACATAATTCTTAAAGGGACCATCCACCAAGATGATCTAACAATTGTAAATATCTATGCCCCCAATATGGAAGCAGTCAATTACATAAGAAAACTATTAATAAAGATAAAGAGTCATATTGATATGAATACATTGATAGCCGGAGATCTTAACACGCCTCTCTCAGTAATAGACAGATCATCCATGCAGAAAATCAATAAAGAAACAAAAGCATTGAATGACATTGGACCAGATGGACCTCATAGATATATCCATAACATTCCACCCTAAAATAACAGAATATTCATTCTTCTCAAGTGCACATGGAACCTTTTCCCGAATAGATCACATACTGGGTCACAAATCAGTATTCAACCGATACCAAAAGATTGAGATGATTCCCTGCATATTCTCAGATCACAATGCTTTGAAACTGGAGCTCAACCACAAGGAAAAGTTTGGAAGGAATTCAAATACCTGGAAGCTAAAGACCACCTTGCTTAAGAATGCTTGGGTCAACCAGGAGATCAAAGAAGAACTTAAACAATTCATAGAAACCAATGAGATGAAGACATGTCTGTCCAAAACCTATGGGATACAGCAAAGGTGGTCCTAAGGGGGAAATACATAGCCATCCAAGCCTCCCTCCAAAAGATTGAAAAATCCAGAATACAACAGCTGTCTCTACACCTTAAAGAACTGGAGAATCAACAACAAATTAAACCAACTCCATGCACAAGAAGGGAAATAATCAAGGTTCGAGCAGAGATGAATGAGGTAGAAACTAGAGATACAGTAGAAGGTATCAATGAAACGAGAAGCTGGTTTTTTGAAAGAATCAATAAGATGACAAACCATTGGCCGCACTCATCCAAAAGAAAAGGCATCCAAATTGGCAAGGAAGAAGTCAAACTCTCGCTGCCTTCAAGAGAGTTTCTCTAGAATTATAATTCCGCATTCTTACTATCAGGTGTCTCGAGGTGTTTCGAGAATCTAAAATCTTGGGGGGGGGGACCGTTCTGCCTCTAGTACATGAACGGTGTTTCCATTTGCGATATTTGGAAAATTTTCATGAAGAACGTGTTCGACAATATCTTCTAGACTTCTTTCTTTCTCTTCCCCTTCAGGTATTCCAATAATTCTGACATTGGAATGTTTCATGGCTTCATTTCCCTGATTCTGTTTTCGTGGCTTCTAAGCTGTTTGTTCCAGGCTTCCTCCTGATCCTTTCTCTCTATCTGTTTGTCCTCCAGATCACTAATTCTATCTTTTGTCTCAGTTACCCTAGCTTTTAGAGAATTTAGATTAGATTGGAACTCATTGAGAGCCTTGTGAACATCATCCCTGGTGACTTTCAGTTTTGCCCTAATCAATTCCATTTGGTCGTCCATGGTTTTCTCCAACCTCGCTATTGCCTGGATAATTGTTAGCCTGAATTCCCTTTCCGACATAATTTCTATTTCGGTAGCCCTTAGCTCTGTTGCAGAGGGCCCATCCTCTGAATTTTTCTTCTGCTGGCCATTCCTCCTCCTAGTCATTTTGGTGAGAGAAGGCTGAATGGTTGTAGCTGGATATATCAACTTGGTGCAGTGAAGGTGCTCCCTGGAATGCTTCTGAGCAATTAGAGTCCCCATCCAAATAAAAGAAAAAAAGAAAGAGAGACGGCAGAAAAAAAGAGAGAGAGAAAGAGAGAGAGAGAGAGACAGGAAAGAGAAAGAAGGATAAAAGAGAAGGCTCAGCCCAAATGGGCCCCAAGGTAAGGTTTGTGAAGTATACAAACAAAAACAGACAAACAAAAAAGACTGATAAAAGTATATGACAAGAGAAGAAAAAAATATGTACATATATATGTAGAAGCAAAACAAAGAAACAAACAGACAAAGAAAAAAAAAGGACCTCGTCAAAAAGTACCCTAAGTATAAGATTTATATACTACCAGGACAAACACAAATATATAAAAATACTGGTAGGAGACAAAGATGGGAGAGTGATTGTAAATTCTCAGTGTGGGTGAGGAAGGTTATTTTGATTTTTCCTGGATGTATCTTGATATCTTTTTTAAAGGACGCAACTTTCCTGCCCACTGGAGTCCTCTGCCCCCGTAGAGATCCTGACGTCCCACTGGCGTCTTCTGCCCCTGTAGAGATCCTGACATGTAGAATTCTGATCTCAGGCTGATTACATGCATGATCAGAGTTCCTTGGTAGGTAATCAGCTCACTTTAGGGACAGGTTGAACCAGCGCCTCCTCCTAGTTCCCCGCCATCTTGTCCCCCCCTCCGTCCTTGATTTTTGTAGGTAGTTTTATCCCCTTTTTAAAATTGGATATGACATGGTAGATCATTTGTGATGTTTTTGCAACAGTAGAAATTCTTCTTCAAGCTCCTGCCTTTCCCTGATGAGGGTGAGGACACTTAGTGGTGGGACAGCTGATAGAGCATGGAAGAGGGTGACCATGACTTGTGTCATGGAGATTTGGGGAGCAATGGGGCAGATGCATTAACAAGGATGCTTTTAGTCTTTCCTCTGCCTTATCTTTCTGTCCAACCTTGACATGTTATGACGTCTACACTTCATGGCATTGGTCCCACTTTCCTCCTCTGCTTTTGATTCTCTGTGCTATCTTTGCTCCCTTCGCTTGCTCCTGGGGCACCTCAGGAAAGCAGCAGTGGAACCCCATGGGCAGGAAGACTGTGAATTCAACAGAGTCCTGCTGCTCTGACATTTACATAGGAGGCAACATTTTATTTTATTTTATTATTTTATTTTATTTTTAACATCTTAATTTAATTTAAAA
>PISX010022067.1:0-32425 GCA_004024625.1 Mellivora capensis
AAAAATAAAACTGGTGGCATCTCGTTACCTGATTTCAAGCTATACTACAAAGCTGTGATCACCAAGACAGCATGGTACTGGCATCAAAACAGACACATAGACCAATGGAACAGAGTAGAGAGCCCAGATATGGACCCTCAACTCTATGGTCAAATAATCTTCGACAAAGCAGGAAAAAATATACAGTGGAAAAAAGACATTCTCTTCAATAAATGGTGCTGGGAAAATTGGACAACTATATGTAGAAGAATGAAACTCAACCATTCTCTTATGCCGTACAAAAGATAAACTCGAAATGGATAAAGGACCTCAACGTGAGACAGGAATCCATCAGAATCTGAGAGAGATCACAAGTAAGCAGAAAGGCAGGCAGAGAGAGAGAGAGGGGGAAGCATGCTCCCTGCTGAGCAGAGAGCCTGATATGGGGTTTAATCCCAGAACCCTGAGACCATGACCTGAGCTGAGGCAGAGGCTTAACACACTGAGCCACCCAGGTGCCCCCAAATATGGTATTTTGTGAGAGAATATTAATTCAGCATCAGGCATGTAGTCATGATAAGGTCAAAACATTTTTTTTCACAGATTTCAAGAGAATTTATCAAAAGCAGTTCACATTTATGTGGAACAAACAAGAAAATATGTTTAATATCATGTTCTAAATCTGAATTACTTCTTTTGCCTTAATAAACTCAGAAGGGGTCTGGACCATCTAGATGTTTCACAGAAGATAAAATTGATCCACTGTTTTGAAGACATCAAGTTAATTAAACCAGATGAATGAAAAGTGGCAAGTATATTGGAAGCCTCGATAAAACACATATGTTCTAGAAATCAGAGCTAAAACCTACAATGTTTCAGGGGCCTGAAGTTTTTAGAAATCTAGAGGCCTCCAAAATAAAGGACAAAATTATTGCAACTCACATTTTCCACTCCTAAGAAGGAAGCAAAAACACTTGGGAGTTCTCTTCAGGTTCTGGAGGTAGCATGGTTCATACTTCAATGTATGAGAATACTGTTCTGATTTATTTACTAGTGACATAAGGCACTTCTAAATTTACGTTGGGCTCTCAAGAGGAAAAGACTCTTTAACTTGTTTCAGATTGCAATGTAAACAATTTTGATTCATGGGATTTCTTCATAATAGTGTGCCAATTCCTATAATAAATAAATACCTATATAGATTTATAGATATCTCTTATTGGTTCTGTTTCTCTGGAGAACCCTGACTAATACTGTACTACAGTAGTGTTTCTTAATCTGAGCACAATCAACTTGTCAGACTTTGCTGTGGGATTGTCCTGGGCACTGTAGGATATTTAGTAGCATCCTTAATCTGTATCCATTGGAGGCCGGGAGCTTACTCCCATCCACAGTCATGACAATGATACATGTCTCCAGACATGGCCAAGTGTCTTCTGGAGGGTACCATTTTCCTGGTTGAGAACCATAGCTCTAGATGTATCTGAAAGTGGGAAAAACACTATGTGTATTGCAAAATAGACTTACAGGAACTGGCACAAAGTTGTGCCATCTACAGCAAAGATATACACCATTCAAAATGTCCTGGTATATGGTGCTAGATGACCCTAGTGAAGGTAAAGAATTTGGCCATAAAACATTGACAAACCATGCAGCCAAAACTTCCCCTGTAAGCTGGGTCTGTCAGATCCACAAAATATCATAGGATACATCAAGGACCAGGTGCATATAGGTTCAAAGAACATAAATACACTGCAAGATTCTATATTTTAAACCCTATGTCATCCAGCACTGTTATTTTGTGCCTCTCCCTCAATTAATCCTTATGACCATAAGGGGAATTTCTTATACCTATCTGAAGGAAGGGGAAAACCTGAGTTTTGTTCATGAACTAGTAGGTTCAGTAAGTGTGTAGAAGCTGAGAATGAATGGTTGTACTTACAGTCCTTTTTAGGGGTAGAACTGAATAGGTCTGTGTCATATTTGACATAGTTGCTAAGGTAATTTAACTGAGGAAAAATGTTTTCTCAATGGTTGTTTTGGAAATAGTAGCCATTTGGATAAAATGAACCTCAGCCTTTTCTTCATAACACACACAAATTAACTTAAGATGGATCATAAACTTAAACATAAAAGCTAAAACTATAAAATATCTTAAAGAAAATCTTGAATATTTAGAAAAGCCTATGATTAAAATATGTTAAAATAAAGAAAATACAAAAAATAATCTTTGTAACCTTGAAATAAACACAGATGTCTTATATAAAAAAGTATAAATCATAAAAGAAAATTAGATTACTTGATTATAAGAATTAAGAACATCTGTCCTTCAAAATATTTTATTAGTAAAATGAAAAGACAGCCACAGATTAAGACATATATTTGCAATAGTTACATCTGACAAAGAATCGGTATTTGAATATATAAAGAATACCTGCAATTGATAAAGACAAAACAAATAATACAATAAAATGGGCAAAAAATTTAAACAAACATTTAAAAAAAAGAAGGTATACAAATATCCAATAAGCATAAAAAATATGTTCAGCATAATTTTTCATTAGAAAATAACAAATTTATGGGGCGCCTGGGTGGCTCAGTGGATTAAGCCTCTGCCTTCGGCTCAGGTCATGATCTCAGGGTCCTGGGATCAAGCCCCGCATCGGGCTCTCTGCTCAGCGGGGAGCCTGCTTCCCTCTCTCTCTCTGACTGCCTCTCTGCCTACTTGTGATCTCTGTCTGTCAAATAAATAAAATCTTAAAAAAAAAAAGAAAATAACAAATTTAAATAGTTATCAAAACATATCAGAATGGCTCAAATTAAAAAGCTGATGATATAAGTGTTGATTAGGATGTGGAGCATTTGGAATTAACTATCTTATATTGTTGAGGGGGATGTAAGATGGTAAAAAATGTTTTAGAAAACACGTTGGGAATTTTGTTACCTATACTTACAACATGTGTTTGTTATACATACACTTAAACAGAAACAAAAATATGTATCACACAAATATTTGTGCATAAATGTCCATGGCATCTTTAGTCTCAAAATCCAAAAGTGGGAACAAACTTAAACGCTCATCAAAAAATTAATGTATAAAGAAATTGTACCATATTAATGCAATTAAATAGTACTTATAAAAGCCAATTACTGATAGGTACCACAACATGGATGAAAAAAAAAGGGGGGGGGCCAAACGAAAAGAATATTTTTAATAACGTCACTTATACAAAGTTCCAGAGCAGGCAAATCTAATGTATAGTGACAGAAAATAGGCCAATTGTTGCCTGGGGGCAGAGATGGGAGTGGGGTTATTGACTATAAATTGGCATGAGGAGATATTTTACAGGGATAGAAATGTTTATCTCTTTACTGGCTGTGGTTACATGGAGGTGTATATTTTTCAACACATTACAAACTCTATTCTTAAAATGTGTGCAATTAATATTATGTAAATTATACCTCAGTAAAGTCATTTAATAAGAAATAAAAGAAAGTTAATATATTTGAAAAATCTAATGCCAAGAGGAAAACAAAGAATAAAAAGGAGAAAACAAATAAAAGAGAACACAGTCACTACAAAAAAAACAGGCAAAATGAATTTTATACACACATATTGAGACACTCTGGAAAAAGAAAAAATAACAAGAACTATATAAAAATGGTAAATTGAAACTATAATTCATGAAAAATTCTGAAATAAAAGAAGGCACACCCTACTGAAACTAATGCAAAGTAAACTAGATGAGCTCTGTTAAAGTCAGAAAAAATATCTGAGCGAAGAATGTTACTAGAAAAAAATAGGATCATTTCATAATGATAAAAAGGTCAGTTTTCCAAGAAGACATAAAAAAATACATGAAATAAAACAGATAAGAACAAAATAGAAAGACAAATTTATCATTATAATTGGAGACTTCAGACAACCATTCTGATAATTGATAGAAATATTAGCTAGGTTATTAACAAAAGTGGAGAAAACTTGAACATTATCAACCAAATTGAACTAGCCAACATTTTTAGACCAGTCTATCCAACAAAAGTAGAATACACATTGTTTTATCATACATATAGAACATTGAACAAAATAGATTATACCTTGGTCAATTTAAAAGTATAAAAATCATCCTAAATGGGTTGTTAGATCATAACAGAATTAACCTAGAAAACACTAATAGAAATAATAGAGAAATTTTACAAAAGTATGGAAATACAACACACTTAAAAATAATTATTCAAGGGAAAATTTAGAAAATATATTGAAATTTTGGGGTGCCTGGGTGACTCCGTGGGCTAAGTCTCTGCCTTCGGCTCAGGTCATGATCTTAGGGTCCTGAGATGGAGCCCCGTGTCAGGCTATCTGCTCAGCAGGGAGCCTGCTTCCCCCTCTCTCTCTGCCTGCCTCTCTGCCTATTTGTGATCTCTCTCTCTCTCTCTGTCAAATAAATAAATAAATAAAATCTTTAAAAAAAAGAAAATACATTGAAATTTTCAACATATTGAAATTCGTGGGACTCAACTAAAAAAAGTGGATGGAATATATATATGCAAATTTTATATTACAAAAGAAAGATAAATTAAAGTTGGAATCTAAATTTGACATTAAGAACCAACCAACCAAACAGAATGTAACTAAAATCCAAACAGTCAGAAGGAATAATATAATACAAGCGAGAGCAGAAATCAATACAATTCAGAGAAAAAGAAAGAGAGAGAGAGAGAGAGAACCAATCCAACCCAAACCTGGTTCTCTGAAAAGACTAACCAAATTGATAAACATTTCACCAGACTGATGAAGAAAAGAAAAGATACAAGATACAATTTATCAATAACAGAAATGAATGAGTAGACATCACTGAAGACTCCACAGTCATTTAAAAAGAAATACTATGAAAAACACTATGGCCAAAATTATATCTAGAATTGGACTAATTCTTGAAGGACACAAATTAACAAAGCATACTTATGAATAAATATATGACATAAATAATTTTATATCTGTCAAAGTAATGGAATTCATCATTAAAAATCTTCCAAAAAGAAAACTCTAAGAGCAAAGTTTCAATAGTGAATTCTACTGGACATTTCAGCATGAAATAATACTAATTCTATGGTAAGTCTTTAGAAAATAAAACAGGATAAAATACTTGGAGATGCATATTCTGAAGCTAGTATTACTCTAATACTAAAACCAAGGAAAGGCCTTTACAAGTAGCCAAAACTAGCCAACATATTGGTTTTTGATATAGTGTTCAATGATTCCTTAGTTGCATATGTTAGCTAATTGAACATAGTAAATTAAAACAAACAAACAAACAAGTAACCAAAACTATAAATCCTCATAAAAATAGATGAAATAAAATCCATAACAAAATATCAGTAAATCAAATCTCCAAAAAGGGCAATTAATATATTAACAATCAGGTAGTTGTGGTCACATTACCTGAATTCAAAATGTGTCCTAGAGCTACCATAGTAGGATACCATGTTGTTTGTGGAGGGATTGGATAGACATTCAGATCAAAGGAGAATAGAACTCAGAAGTATCCACACTATCCTGATCAACTGATCTTAACAAAGTTGCAAAGGTAAAGAAGAAAGAGTAGTCTTTTAAACAAAAGAGTAAACCTTTTAAACAAAGGTTACTGAAACAATTGGTTGTCTACCTGCAAAACAAGAAAACAAATGAACAAAACAAAACAACAATAACAACAAAAACACTTCACATAACACTTTATACAAAAATTAACTCAAAATGGATAATCCATCTAATGTTAAATATAAAAATATAAAATTTCAAGAAAATATATCCATGCAATAATTATACAGATCTTATTTCCTTGTTTTTCCTTCCCTGAGTGTTTCATTATGTATTTGCAATGTCTGTTTTATTAGTTGATGAGTTTCTTGAGAGTAAGAAAACTTCATGTATGCTTCTTTCATCTTCCATTGGCTTGCTTTGTATAATCCCATACTCATATTGATGATCAATAAGTATACTTTATTTAACACATTAATTTACCTTACAAACTATGATTCTCCCCAAAACATTCCACATTTCTTTTTATAGATTCCTTTCAATTACTAATATTATGAAGTGCAAAGAAGAGATTAGCAACCATTTCGCAAGAGAGCAGAAGGTAAAAGTTAGGTGTTAGTGAGGAATAATTTTAGCTCACAATGTGAGTGTTAATTGAATGTTATTGCTAATACTACAGCTATAACAGTATAGTCACTTGTTAAATGTAGAAACAAAGTGATTGTGGAAGTCAAAACAGTGAATTAAAACAGGCAGGTAATGGAAGGTCTTGTTAGCACACCATCATATTTTCAAAGGACTCAAACTGAATGTAGTGAGCCCAAGACAATGAGGCAAAAAATTCTTGGTGTTCAAATTCACTGTTTTGAAATTTATATTCAAAGACAGTTTTAGAGGCAAAAGAAGAATGTAATATTTAACACTGTATGCATTTTTCCTTTCAAAGACAGCTTACTACTCATATCAGCTGATTTGAGTACAATGATGCTTGATTACTTTTTTTTTTCTTTTTTGAGAGTGAGAGAGGCCATGCAAGTACCCAGAGCAGTAGAGGGAGTGCTCTTACATGGGGTTTGATCTCATGACCCTGAGATCATGACCTGAACTGAAATCAAGAGTTGGATGCTCAACTGACTGAGCCCCCAGTTGCTGCTGTTCTTGATTACTTTTAAAATTTTTGACTCAAAATTATTTTCTTAATGTTTGTTTTGATGGATCATCTTATAGAGGAATACATGCAGTGTTCAGAATGTTAGTTTTTATTTGTATTAATTCCATGTTTATTGATACAAATTAAGGCAATAATACACATCTGAAATAATGGACTCCTCCCTAATACTGAAAGTGAGGTAGATGTAGAGAATTTTACCAACAGATAAGAAGAATGGAGTAGAAACTAGAAAGGTTGATTTGTTTTACAAATTCTATATAAGATGGCAGTGATTATGTGTTATTTTGGACTTCTGTTTTGTCCACTCTACTGCTGTGTTTACAGTGTTCATAGTGTCTTCATACTTCAGATAGAAGTCAGAATTAGTCAGATTTTAGAGTATGTGGAATCATGTCTATGACCTGCCTAAAAAAATTTGCCTGCCCTGGGCCATTTGCAAGTTCAGTAACCTCTCTTAAAAGTACATCAGTGTAAAAAGCTCATTATTACTTGACACCAAAAGGTGAGGTTCTCTGTACTTGAAAGTCATAATTGGAATATTACTAGCAATGAATACTTCTAGTGGTTGTGAATTAAAACTAAGAAATCTCTTTCATGCTCCATCATATTTTTTGTTCATTTTCACTTTTTCTCCACCTTGTTCCTTCTTACATCATTAGAAAATATATTTGAAATGGACATAAAAATGATTATAACACAAAATCATTAAAATAAATGTAATGCAATTGAGGGAAAATAAGAATAGGTCTATTATAAAAATGGTGGAGAACTAACGAACTATAATATGTCTCAGTAACAGGAATACTAACAATATCCCTTCCCAGTCACTGCATGAGGACAAGTGTATTTTCGAAGTGATGCTTACTTGGTGTAGTAATGATGCTTTACATAACTCAGTTCACTAAGTGAAGGGAAAAGATATATGTGAAAAGTGGGAAAAGGAAGGTGGGAAAACATAATTTTCTGTGTTTGAGCCCTCCTTTTCCAAAAAACAAAATAGTTATATAATTTTTAGGACAGTCATTGGAAATTCTCTGGTAACTATAATGGCCTGGTATGCATTTGAAAGAGTGTTCTTCTTTAAACATTTTTTAAGATAACTGATAAAACTAAATTTAGAAATCACTGTTTTAGAAGTTAGAATTCTATAAAAATTAGAAATAGCACAAATACTTTCAGTCTATTCCCATCTGCACATTATAAGATTCTATAAAGGGAATGAACCTGAATCTCTTAATTCCCAATCATCACTATTAGAGTGTTTTACATGTAATAATACCAAATAAATGTTGGTTTGGTTGTTTTGATTACTTTATTGAATACTTATTATATTATAAATGCAAACTGAATACTATATACAGCTACTTAAAAGTTGTTAGATTTTTCTTAGGGGAAGAAGTGTATTCATGATCCTTGGTGTGGGTCTATCATAAAGGGAAAAAGAAGAAAAGTAAAAAAATTAAATAATTTTATACATAAGAAATATTTGTGTGAGTCTATCTGAATATATGCAAATGTATATTTTCCATTTTTTTATTTGATATACCTATGGTAGCAGACACTTTTAATTACCTACCCAATATCCATTCTCTCCATCATCTACAACTAACCAAATAATAAATTCTCTCATTGGCTGAAATTGTCCAGAAAGAAAAATTCACATTCGCAGAATGTCTTGCTACTGGCCATCTTGCAGGCCAATTCTAACAAATAAAATGAAATCATAAGTACCATGAATGAACTAATTAAAAAGAAAATAAAGATGGATTCAGCCATTATGTCTTTTGTTCTTCCACTTCTTGCCTCCTGGTGGAGTGGCAGCTACCTTGCATGTGTGAGGATGAAGGCACACACAAAATTCAAGGACCCTGGTTTCCTGAGGAAGCCATAGATCTAACATTCTAGACCAGTATTGTGTACCTCTGGATAAAGGAGTAGCAGGGGTTTTTTTGTAACATGCAGCTGAGTGTAACCTATAAAATACATTAGCCTCTCGCCCAGAAGAGATTTGGGAGCATATAGATATATAAAACTATAAGATAAATAGTTTAAAAGGGTTAAGGAAAGTAGTATTCTCAGAAAAATGTTGGAGATACCCATAAAGTTAGTTTAGGGGAGAAAAAAAAAACAATATAGGCTACAAGTTTCTATACATTTTGCTAGAAGTTCACAAGCTTAGCTTTGAATGTTTTAGGAGTCCTTACTAAAGTGGAAATATCATTATAGACCTATGGTCAAAGGAAATCAGTTGTTAGGTAAAGTCAAGCTTTTCCTGATATTCTGGTGTAGAATGAAAGACATTGAGAAGAGATTATGCAGAAGGGCAGGATAGGGAGAAAGTAAGTAGTATTTGGATGATAGAAGGTAATAATTATTTCTCAGTAAGAGAGTAAATGTAACAGTGATGGCTAGCCTCAGCTTCCACACTTTATGATATACTATGTTAGGAATATTGAAACAATTCTGAAGTTATTTTGTAGTATATGAAATCTCACCCCACTCCCAAACAGTAATTATAGGTTAAGGCAATGACATTAAATACATTCCTAAATGAAATCCATTTATACATTATGGTGAGAGTAAAACTTTACCTGAGATAGCCATGGCCCTCATAACCAAAACTCAAAACTAACTAGATTTTTGAGTCCTAAAATAATTTTCAGACTTCTGAAGAATAGTGAGCCCACAAAGCTAACAAAGCTTGTGCTTGAAAGTCTTTCAAAGCAGTGGAAGTCTTTGAGGCAATGCTTATCCTATTTTAGAAAAATTTAATGACAGTGACCCAATAAAATTCAAGTCAAAAACATAAGAGTAAATGAGAATATATTTCCTTTTTCTTGAACCTTTCCACTTGGAAGCAAACATTAGGACAGATCCGGTTCTAGTGACACTCTATACTACGTGGCCCAGAGTTAGGGTGTGAGTTGAAGTTTATGAAATTTATGAATATGAAGGATTTGGATTTACTACAGATAGGAAATAAACATGTATGTTTCTCAATTCTGTCTTACCAAATGTTGAATAGTGGATAGACATATCAATGAAAAATGTTCTAGTCCTCTGGGAGCCTCTAACACTAACAAAAATATACTTCCTCTAGAAAGACTCCTTTGGTTCATTATAATTAAGCATTAGCTGTTAATTTTCCTCTAAGATTTCTCTTGGGAAGACACAGTTTTAGAGTCCTTTACAATTGCCTTAAAACTTGGAAATATTTATCTTTTTCCTCCCCTTTTGGTCATGGGCTTTATACTCAGCAGATATTGTCTCTTCTAAGTGGGCCATTGTTCCTCTCCTTCCTTCCTTCCTCTTCCTATTCTCTCCATTTCCTTTCCTTTCCTCTTCACCTCCTTTCCTTTTGTCCTCATTCTTCCCTCTCATTTCTCTTTTTCTTCTTTTTTCTTTCTATATTCTTTTCTTTCCAGGCAATGCCTGGGAATTCTCTAGGGTGTGAAAATAGTAATTAATGGTCTATTAATTCCAGTCCTTCTACACCTTATACCTTATACTCACAGTCTTGAAATATATGAGTGGGTAGTTCCTCTTAACCATTTAGTTAACTGGAACAACTATTGTTCTCAAAAGACTTGATGACAGAAAATGATATGAAACAGGAGAATACATTTGGAAAAAAACTTGGGTGACACCCTTACCATCAGTTTCACATATAGATAGACTTAAAATACTGGAGAAAAGTTAAAGATCTCCATTGGTCTTGAATTGCAATATAGACTTGCATGATAAAAACTAAGAAAGAAATTTCTCTCCCTTTTTATCCAGTTTTACTTCTTTCTACAATTTAGCATGATGCATTGAACTAATTAAACTCACCTCAGGTCCAGTAGCTTTTCAAGATGAGAGAAACCTCTATGAAAAATATGTACAGTTATTTGTATTAGGTATGTCTTCTCTTCTAAATTCACAGCTTTTGAGTTATAACTAAGACAAGATACTTTTGTTTTTCTCTCTGCCTTAATGAGCACTCTGCACTATTTGTAGTACACAGGATTGCACTGTTATCCAATTAGGAAAGTATACAGGATGCAAGGCTTATTATTATTCTGCACATAATTGAGCCATGCATCTTCTACCTTCATCATTGTTTTATCTCCCCCAGAGATGCTCATTATCATGCGTAGTTTTTGCTTTTTGGCAGAATTGAGAATGTCCTTTGGGGGTTGAACTTCAAAGTAACTTGACATCCTCATTAACTTTTATGGCAACTAAGATATTGAGCATCCTTATACTGAAGAGTTATCTCAAATTCTTATAATTTCTTCTTTCTCCCTCCATTAATTACATACAGCCTTATACTATTATACATCACAAAAAAAAGAAAAGAAAACCAAAAGAAATTATTGGGTTTTGAATATATTTTTAGTGTTTCTAAGTAGAAATGGCAATTTTTTTCTCATAAACTGAGAGGTGGATGTTCTATGAAAACAAACTTTTAGAAGTTCATATAACCATTTAATTTTGTGATTTCACAGATTTTGAAGCCTGAAGGATGTGTTAGTGATCACTGGGATTACCAACTTATTTTATAGATGAATTTATAAGGACCTTAAAGAGAGTAAAGACTCATCAAATTTGGCAGAATAAAATTACAGCCACAGAGCATTTTTTAAAGCCAATTGTATTAAATGCATATTAAAGAACACTAAAATGTTTTAAAATATGCGTATATAACATAGATTGGGCAGAGAGAATTGTCTAAATTTCATTTCTTCCCAGAGCATCATCCAGATTACTGTAAACAATATATTTGAAAATGATACTTCTCTGATTCAAATGCTTTGCTAACTCTTCATCACCTACAGCAGTATTTCACAAACTTGTGTGATTATCAGAACCCCACCTGATCATTCCCCTTATTCAGCAATTAAGACATATTGTCCTGTAATTGTTCATTGAATATGTATTTTAATTGGGAGACTGTTGTAGATGGACACTTTTTTTTTTTTAAATCCTGGATTGTGTTGTTGGAAAATCTCTGATTAGTCTTTTCCTACAAAAACATGCCACCCTACCTTTGGGCTGGAAATGTGTTCTAGTAAGTCCTTTTATGAGATACTCATCATGAGACAGAATGAATCATCCATTAAGACCAGAGGGCTACTTGGTCTCCTTGTGGTAGTGAATTAAGAAACAACTATGACTTTCAGGGGTGCCAGAGGTGGCTTTGAAATAAAACTATTGATAGACTGCTTGACTTAAGAAAAGTCTTCGTAAGATAAGTTATCTTCATTAACCACACAGTTAAAATACTTTTTATAATTATGGATACACAAATAAATACCAGTATCTGTCTCTCTATTAAGTCTATGGAAGGTAGAGATCCAGTTCAGAACAAGGTTGCATTTGTGAAATTACAGATCAATCTCCAGAAGGAACATAAAATAACTCAAATCCTTTGCTTTCATCCTTGAAGAACATTAAAAGAAGATAAAAAAATATAATCCATATAACATTAAAAGTCCTTTTCCTTGATTCTTTAATTCTTAAAAACCTTCTGAATATCCTCACTCCACAAACCACAATAAATCTTTACATTTATTTCACTGTTTATTTTCTTTCTTTCTTTTTTTTTTTTTAATTTCTTTTCAGTGTAACAGAATTCATAGTTTTTGCACCACACCCAGTGCTCCATGCAATGCATGCCCTCCGTAATACCCACCACCTGGCTCCCCCAACCTCTCACCCCCCCACCCCTTCAAAACCCTCAGGTTGTTTTTCAGAGTCCATAGTCTCTCATGGTTTATCTCCCCCTCCAATTTCCCTCAACTCCCTTCTCCTCTCCATCTCCCCATGTCCTCCATGTTATTTGTTATGCTCCGCAAATAAGTGAAACCATGTGATAATTGACTCTCTCTGCTTGACTTATTTCACTCAGCATACTCTCTTCCAGTCCCGTCCATGTTGCCACAAAAGTTGGGTATTCATCCTTTCTGATGGAGGCATAATACTCCATAGTGTATATGGACCACATCTTCCTTATCCATTCGTCTGTTGAAGGGCATCTTGGTTCTTTCCACAGTTTGGCGACCATGGCCATTGCTGCTATAAACATTGGGGTACAGATGGCCCTTCTTTTCACCACATCTCTATCTTTGGGGTAAATACCCAGTAGCGCAATTGCAGGGTCATAGGGAAGCTCTATTTTTAACTTCTTGAGGAATCTCCACATTGTTCAGAGTGGCTGCACCAACTTGCATTCCCACCAATAGTGTAAGAGGGTTCCCCTTTCTCCACATCCTCTCCAACACACGTTGTTTCCTGTCTTGCTGATTTTGGCCATTCTAACTGGTGTGAGGTGGTATCTCAATGTGGTTTTGATTTGAATTTCCCTGATGGCTAGTGATGATGAACATTTTTTCATGTGTCTGATAGCCATTTGCATGTCTTCATTGGAGAAGTGTCTCTTCATATATTCTGCCCATTTTTTGATATGATTATCTGTTTTGTGTGTGTTGAGTTTGAGAAGTTCTTTATAGATCCTGGATATCAACCTTTTGTCTGTACTGTCATTTGCAAATTTCTTCTCCCATTCCGTGGGTTGCCTCTTTGTTTTGTTGACTGTCTCCTTTGCTGTGCAGAAGCTTTTGATCTTGATGAAATCCCAAAAGTTCATTTTCGCTTTTGTTTCCTTTGCCTTTGGAGACATATCTTGAATGAAGTTGCTGTGGCTGATATCAAAGAGGTTACTGCCTATGTTCTCCTCTAGGATTCTGATGGATTCCTGTCTCACATTGAGGTCCTTTATCCATTTCGAGTTTATCTTTGTGTATGGTGTAAGAGAATGGTCGAGTTTCATTCTTCTACATATAGCTGTCCAATTTTCCCAGCACCATTTATGGAGGACACTGTTTAATTTCTAAGATAATTTCATTTTTTAAGATAATTTCATTTTCTTGGCCAGTTTTGTCCCTACCAGAAATCCATACCATACTCATACCACATCCTCACAGCTACCAGAGAAGTTCTTGGCTGCTCAATTCTGGAAGGAGCAGAATCACTCTTCCATGTTTGCAATTTTTCTCATGAGAATTAACCCCTTTTGCCTCCTTCCTTAGTCTTATTCTGCAGGAGATGAGTGTATATGATTATAGATACTCATATGTTAATAATTTTAGAAATTATATATGCCCATATAATTTTTAGTATTTCTAACTTTAAATGTTTATGTATAAAATACACAAAATGAAAATACACAAGAAATGAAAAAATGAAAAAAAAATTGAAATAAAATTCACCTGCAGTTCCACTACTCAATGATGAACACAATTTAATAGATCATTATGTCTTTTTTTCAGTTACCCATAAATATGTTTAGTTACACACACACACACTTTCAGTATATACAATCTAATAGAATTTGGATTGTATCACATATATAATATCCTATTCATAATTATTCTATTCTTAAGGAAATTTAAATTCTTCTATAAAAATGTGAATTTTTAAAATAATTGTATTGTAATTTATTATGTGAATATACCATAGTTTCTTTAACCGTTCTCAGATATGTAAACATACATGTGAAAAATCCATATTGAAATGAACTTCAGGAGTTTCCATTTTATAGGAAGAACAATCTGATTTCAGTAGCTGAAAAGATCCACAACTACATTTGGAAAACTCTTCAGAATCTTCAAAGAACCAAATATACTTTCAACTCCAAGAGAAATGGTTTGGTGTAAAATGAAACTGGCTTGGGTTCAGTTAAACATTCTTTTTAAGTTACCTAGAAAGTAAGTCAAGGTGTCATTTCCATTCTATTCATTTCCATTCCATTCAAGGTGTCATTCTTCCATTCTAATGGAAGAAAGGGAAATTTATTAATTTCTAGTTTTTAAAATAAAATTTCAAGTCAACTTGAAACATTCTTTTTTGAATATTGTTTTTATAATAACCAGAAGTATATACTCATCAGAAGATATTTTAAGCTACTTGTAATCATTCAGTTAGTTCATCAATCTAATGCAGACAGTGCTTATTTTTTTATGGTAATTTTATTCAGTATTTTGCCATCCAGACACACTAAAAATGCATTTTTTTAAACAAATGAAATTGGAACAGTCAGTAAAAAGAGGCTGAATCTGATGGAATTTTTAAGTAAATGCCAACTTCAGTATTCAATTTATTTATTCAATAAGAGGGCAATTGACAGGTAAAGAGGAAAATGATATATTTTAATCAGGTTCTAAATTCATAGCTTAGACCTGTGACAGAAGTTACCAAACAGTGTAGAATAATACTTTCCCTTCTCTGAGCCTCTTACCAAAAAATCTTTAAAAGTTACAAACATTAACTTTTATAGTAACCTTGTAAAATTGGCACAATCCACATTTTCCAGCTAAAGAGATAAGCAACAGAGAGGTTAAAGTTACAGTGTAAAATGCAGATAGCAATTTATTTAGCAGAGCTAAAATAAATCTTGCACTGTTTCCCTCTTATACCTATATGATGCTCCTTTTGAAAAAAAAGAATACTACTATTATGACACCATGGCAATGATGGTAATGACAAGAGTGATGGCTACCAATATCACTACTATGACTGATGATGATCCTAACAAATGGCAATGAGAACAAAAGATTATCGTGATTGGGAAAGTTTGAAGAGATTCAAAAATCTTCACCAGAACAAAGTAAAATGAATAAATCCCATTTGAAAGAAAACTTTAGTATTTTTAAAAGAAGTTTATGTCAAGATTATTATCCTTGGAGTTAAATATGGGTAGGGGAGCATGATATAAAATTGTATTGCTTTCTGAAAAGCAATCTCATTTGTTCTACCTTTACCTACTGATTAGTTATAAAAGGAAAAATTGTCCACCCTCCCTTTTTTCAAAGCTTTGGCAGTAATGTATGGGTTGAACTTAAATTATTTTCATAAGAGAGGAAGACTCAAAAGTCATCAATTTCATATGACCTACCTAATAAAACTAAGCCTATTTAGAACAGTGTATTTAGGTATATTTCTCTTGATCTATTTGCCTTCCCTACTAATCCTCTCAGACCTATCAAATCTCTCTCTGACTCCACTTGCTCCTGTCTTCTAAAATACTCTTACTTCATGTCTGAGTCAAGAGGAAGACATTTTTAACTTTTCCTGGGTTATTGCTTGTTGAAGAAAAAGCTTATTCCATGGCCTTATTCCATTAGAATGGTAGACACATGCAATTTCATTAACCAATAACTACAATCATAGTCATATTCCCAGGAGCAGAAGTTTGAAGCTCTTTGTAGATTTTGAATTACTTCTGTTCTAGGTATGAATTCCAGCTAATTCCATAAGCACATCAACTTTGAGCAAATGAATTAAGTTCCTTCAGCCTCAATTTTCTCACCTACAAAATCGAAATAATAATACTTGTTTTAAAGGGAAACTATGAGGTTTTAATTATATGATAGTAAAAATATATATATTATATTTACATACATAAATATAAAATAATTATATTAGTGTTAAATATACATGATATACATGTACAATAAGTAAATGAACAGTGAGAGATGAGTTTCTAATTATTATAGTGGGAGTTTTTAGATAAACAAGGATAGGAGGTTAGAATAATGGATTAAAGTTGGAGACTTTAGGATGAACTCATGCTTAACTTAATGTAGTTACAAATAATTATATATAGAAGTATTATAGATATATCTATAAATACAGAAGTATCTATAAATACTTCTTATATATATCAAAGTATTTATAGATATATGTATATACCCAGGTTGGTACACAAACATATTTCTTTGCTTTGGCAACTAAAGGGCCTAGAAATAACATTGCCCTAGTAGAAATGAATATACCTAGAACCTAAGTCATGATTTCTAATAGCATTTTCTGATAAAAGTAACTATTACTCCTTGAGAAAAATGGTTTATTTTGGACTGGAGTAGTAAATATGCAAGATAAGTCTGGAGCATCTCCTCTGTCAGATATGACATAAATGAGTTATTGAGGGAATAAATAAATGGGGAATAAAAACAAATATCCTGTGCAGAAAAATTCCAAATGATTTATGTAGATACTCCAACCTCAGGTGGTTACACTCCCACTTAAATGTGGGCTGTACTTGGTGATCTCCTTCCAAGGAGTACAGTATACAAAAGTTAAAAAAGAGTAACTTTACAGTGGTGAGACCTAACAAATATTTTTAGCAAGATGATAGGGGTCAACATCAAGAGTGATTTACATAGTAGTTACCTTAATATAATGTGATAAAGATTGCACATTACCTCTATGGTCTTTTTCTCAAAACACATAATACCAGTTTAAAAAACAAGGGGCTCCTGGGTGGCTCAATGAGTTAAAGCCTCTACCTTTGGCTCCGGTCATGATCCCAGGGTCCTGTAATCGAGCCCCACATTGGGCTCTCTGTTCAGCAGGGATCCCGCTTCCTCCTCTCTCTCTGCCTGCCTGTCTGCCTACTTGTGATCTTTGTCTGTCAAATAAATAAATAAAATCTTAAAAAAAATTTAAAAAAGAATAAAAAACAAACAAACAAAAACTAGACAGTTTCCAATAGAACTCTCTACAAAATGCCTGACAAGCAATCTTCAAAATTGTGAGGGTCATTAAAACCAGGGAGAGTCTCAGAAATTGTGAAAGCAAAGAGCAGCCTAAGTATATATGATAAAAGTAATGTTATATATTTGATAGGATCCTGGGATAGAAGAAATATATTAAAGGACATTTTAACAAAGTGTGTACTTTACTAAATAATAGTGTGCAAATATTAGTTTGCTAATTGTGTCAAATGCATCATACTAATAGAGAAAACTAGGTGTGTGGTATTTAGGAATTCTGTACTATCTCCACAGTGTTTCCTGTAAATATAAACATTTTCCAAAATTTAACTTTATACAAATAAAAATTAAAAAACTATAATGACTAAATTAAAAATAACCTTTGAAGTAGTTAATACACTAGAAAACACTCTCATGCAAAAGAAAATGGTAAGGAAGAAACAAAGGGGCAAAAAAAGATATGGGACATATAGAAAACAAAAAAGAAATGACAGACATAAATTCAACTATAACAATAACAAATGTAAATGTATTAAATAATCAAATCAAAAGGCAACTGACACACTTAAAAATAAAACAAGCAAGATCCAACTTGATGCTGTCCATAGGAGTCATATTTATGATTAAAGATACAAATAAGATGAAAATAAAAAATAGAAATAATTGTATCATATATAGTGATGATTAAAGAGCTGAAGTGAGTAATATCATACAAAAGACTTTAAAACAAAAAAAAGTATTTAGAGATAAAGAGGTGAATTTTATAATGATGAAAAGATCAGCACATTAGGATGATCTATCAAGTATAAATGTATATTCATCTAACAAGAGTATTTAAAGCAACAACTGACAGAATTAAAGGGAAATACAGACAATTTAACAATAATAGGTGGAGACTTTAATATCCTACTCTCAAAAATAGAAAAAAAACCCAACTAAATAGAACATCAATGAGGAAATAAAATTCTTGAGCTACTCTATTAATAAAGTAGGCCTTGCAAATATCTAAAGAATACTCCATCCAACAATGACTGTATATTCTTCTCTAGTACACATGGAATATTCTACAGGATAGGCCACATTCTAGGCTATAACACAAGTCTCACTATATTTAATAAGATTGGAAACATACAAAGTTTGTTCTCCAAAACAAATGGAATTACATTTGAAATTAATAATAAAAAGAAATTTAAGAAATTCATAAATATGTGGATATTAAGTAACATTTTATTAAATAACCAACAAAATCAAAGATGGTGCCACAAGTGATATTAGTAAATATTTTGAGATAAATGGAAATGACACACCATTTGACACCATGTCAAAAAACATGACACACCCAAACTTATGAGATACAATGGAAGTAATACTCAGAGGGAAATGGATAGCCATAAATACTAATATTAAAAGAAGAAATATCTAAAACCAATAACCTAAAATTCCACCTGGAATTTTAATTCCACTGGAAAAATAATACAAACCTTAGACCAAAACTAGCAAAAGCAAGAGAAAAATAAAGAGTAGAGCAGGAATATGTAGATGATAGGAAAAAAAAAAATAGAACAAATAAAGGAAACCAAAAGTTGTTTCTTTGAAAAGAGTAGTGTAATTGACAAAAGCTTAAGCTATAATTAGAACAGAAAATGAGAGAGAGAGAGCATGTGAGCTAGTTTTAATTACCAAATTAAGAATGAAAGAGGGGTGAAATGAAAGTCACTACCAAACTTACAAAGAGAAAAAGCATTACAAGGTATGCTATAAAATATTATATACTAAAAAATTAGATAGCCTTGATGAAAGAGATAAATTCCTGGAAAAATACAAACTACTCAAACTGACTCTAGAAGAAATAGAAAATCAAAATAAATATTTAATAAGAAAGGAGATGTAATTCATGATTTCAAATGTCTTACTAAGAAAAGCCTAGACGGCTTCAAGATGAATGTTATCAAAAAGTTAAAAGAATTCACACAAATCCTTTACCAATTTTTCCCAAAAAATAGAAGAGAAAAGAACAGTGCCTTATGCCTTACTTACTATATTAGTCCAGTCTCACCTTGATTTCTAAATCAGACAAAGGCAGAATGAGAAAACAGCAGATCAATATCCCTTCTGAATATAAAGGTAAAAGTCCTCAATAAAATACTATAAACCCAAATCTATAAACATGTAAAAAGATTTACATACCACGATCAAGTAGGATTTATCTTAAGAATGCAAGGTTTGTTTAACATCCGAAAATCAATTGACTTAATACTCCATAGAAATAGAATAAAAGATAGCAACAAAATCATCACATCTATAGACACATAGAAAGCATGACAAATTCCAACACCTTTCATAATAAAAAGAGAAAGATTTAACATACTAGAAATAGAAGAGAAATTCTTCAACTCTATAAAGGACATTAACAACAACAACAACAACAAACCTAACAGGTAACACCACATCATTTAATGGTTATAGACTGGATGCTTTCCTTCTAGGAACAAAACAAGAATTTCTGCTCTTGCTATTTCTATTCAACATTATAGCCGAGTTTCTACCCTGAGAAATTATCCAATGAAAATAAATAAAATCCATCCATATGGGAAAATAAGTAAAATAATTTCTCTAGAGATGGCATGAGGCATATGTATATGATGGCATATATATATACATATAATATATGTATATATATATACAAATTTAACATATGTATATATATATATATATAATTCTGAGCAATCCACTAAAAAAAAACCTGTTAGAACTAATAAATGTGTCCCATATGATTGCTGTATACAAGTCAAATATTCAAAAATCAATTGTATTTCTATACATTTTTAAAAGATTTTATTTATTTATTTATTTGACAGACAGAGATCACAAGTAGGCAGAGAGACAGGCGGGGGTGGGGTGGGAGGCAGGCTCCCTGCTGAGCAGAGAGCCCAATGTGGGGCTCAATCCCAGGACCTTGGAATCATGAGTTGAGCCGAAGGCAGAGGCTTTAACCCACTGAACCATCCAGACACCCCTGTATTTCTATACATTATCAATTTAAAAATCAGAAAATAAAATTAAGGAAATAATTAAATTTATAATAAAAGAATAAAAACATTAGAAATGTAATAAAGAAGTGTAAGACTTGTACACTAGAGCTACAAAATATTTTTAAAAATTTATTTAGAGAGACAGGGAGTGGGGTGAGGAGCAGAAGGAATAGGAGAAAGAATCTTAAGCAGACTCCATGCAAAGTGGAGCCCAACACAGGGTGCAATCTCACAACCCTAAGATCACAACCTGAGCCAAAACCAAAAGTTGGGTGCTCAACCCCCTATGAAACCCAGGCACCCCAAAATATTGTTGAAAGAAATTAAATAAGAACCAAGTAAACAGAAAGACATTACATGTTCATAGATTAAAAGACACTTTTGTTTTGATGATAATATTCCCTAAATTTATTTATAGATTCATTGCAGTTCTTATCAAAATACCATCTAGCTTGTGTGAAGGAATTGACCACCTGATCTGAAAATTCATATGTAAATGTAAGGCACTCAGAATAACAAAAACAATTTTGAAATAGAGCAAATGGGAAGGACTCACACTCTTGCATTTCAAAACTTAATACAAAGATACAATAATGAAGCTATGTGGCACTAGCATAAGGATGGACATCAAAGTCAATGGAAAAGAATTGAGAGTCCATGAAATCAATAGAATAGAATTGAAAAAATCCCATATGATTATGATTAATTTCTTTTTAAGAATACCAAGATAATTCAGTGAAGGAAAGAAGAGTCTTTTCAACAGCTGATGCTGGGACAACTGGAAATCCATATACAAAAGAATGAAGTTGGATTCCTATATCACCTCATATATATAAATTAACTCAAAATTGATCAAAGACCTAAGTATAAGGGCTAAAACTATAAATCAAAGGAATTAATCTTTGTAGCCTTGGATTAGCAATGAATGATTTCTTAGATATAATGCCAAAATTATAAGCCAGAAAAGAAAAAAATAGTTAAATTAGACTTCATCTGAATTAAAACTTTTTCCATGCTGGATCTTACTTAAAAAAAAAAAATAGGGTCACCTGGGTGACTCAGTTTGTTAAGCATATGACTTTGGCTCAAGTCATGATATGAGAGTCCTGGGATCAAGCCCAGAATCGGGCTCCCAGCTCAGCAGGGAGGCAGCTTGTCCCTCTACCTCTCCCCTGTTCATGCTCTCTTTCTCTCTCTCTCCAATAAATAAATACAATCTTTAAAAAAAAAATGTGTTTCAAAGACACTACCCCAAAGATATAGATGTGGTGAAAAGAAGGGCCATATGCATGCCAATGTTCATAACAGCAACGTCCACAATAGCCAAACTGTGGAAGGAACTGAGATGCCCTTCAACAGGTGAATGGATAAAGAGGATGTGGTCCATATATAGAATGGAATATCACTCAGCCATCAGAAAGGATGAATCCCCAACTTTTGCATCAACATGGATGGGACTGGAGGAGATTATGCTAAATAAAATAAGTCAAGCAGAGAAAGTCAATTATCATCTGGTTTCATTTATTTGTGGAACATAAGGAATAGCATGGAGGGCATTAGAAGAAGGAAGGGAAAAAAGAAAGGGGAGAAATAGGAGTGGGAAATGAACCAGGAGAGACTATGGACTCCAGGAAACAAACTGAGGGCTTTAGAAGGGAGGCAGGTGGGGGAATGGGTGAGCCTGGTGATGGTATCAAGGAGGGCACAGATTGCATGGAGCACTGGGTGTTATACACAAACAATGTATCATGGAACACTACATCAAAAACTAATGATGTACTATATGGTGACTAACATAGCATCATAATAATAATAATAATAATAATAAAGAACATGATTGAGAAAGTAAAAAAAGGCTCACATGTTTCCAAATTATGTATCTAATAAGTATTTACTATCCAGAAAATGTAAACAGCTGTTACAACTTACCAATAAAAAGACAAATACCCCAATTAAAAATGGGCAAAGAATCTGAACAGACATTTATCCAAACATGCTCCCAAATGGCTAATATGCACAGGAGAAGATTATCAACATCATCATTGATTAGGGAAATTCAAATGAAGAGCACATTGACATGCCACTTTATACCTTCTAGGGTGCTTATACTCAAAATGGTAAATAATAAAACGTGTTGGCAAGAATATGGAGAAATTTGAACCTTCATACATTTGTTATGGGAATGTAAAATGTTATAGTCACATGGAAAATAATTTAATAGTTCTTCAAAATATTAAACATAGAATTACCATATGATACAATTTGATTCCTAGGTATATACTCAAATGAAATGAAAACCTATATCCATACAAAAATGTGTGTGTGAATGTTCATAGCATTATTGTGCACATTTGGTAAGAGAGAAGACAACCCAATGTCCAAAACCTAATGAATGGATGAATAAGATGTGGAATATTCATACAAAGGAATACTATTGAAAAAAAAATAAAATCTAATACATGCTATGACACGGATGAACTTTGAAAACATTATTGTGAATTAAAGAAACCAGTTGTAAAATACCACATATTGTATGATTCCTTTTCTATAAAACAACCAGAATAGGCAAACCTACATAGACAGTAAATAGATCAGTGGTTGTCTAGAGCAGGGGATGGGAAGAATGGTGATAAACTGCTAAATGTTGATATAATTTGTTTTGGAAATGACTAAAATATTCTAAAATTAGGTTGTTGTGATCATTGCACAACACTGTGAATATACTAAAAACCACTTAATCATATACTTTGAGTGGATGAATCATGTGGTAAATTATATCTCAATAAAGCTATATCAAAAATTACTGATTTAAGGTAAAAACAGAGTTTAATTACCTTTCTCTGAATTGCCACTCTCCTTGCTTTCCACACTCAATATATTTGAAAGTGTGGCTTAACCTCTCAGGAATGTCAGGGAGCCAGAAATGACAAAAGAAAAGCCACATACAAATAGAATAGACTCTCTAAACACTAAAGTCCTAAGGTGTTCCCAGTTTGATAAAAATAGTATTTACTTTTAGCAATATATTCCACACCAACTTCATGGTATGACAGAATAGCAAAGCCAGACCCCTGATTTCCTTTGACTCTACAGGATTCATTCTGACCATGGCTATGCACCAATTTATGTGGCTGATAGTAAATCCCACCCTGCCTTAGTTATGTCAGTTAGTCTTTACTGCTTTACTGTGCTCCTAACTTGAGCCTCTAGGACATACTCCTGATTTTCCTCTTTGCATGACATTACATATGTCAGGGAACTTCAGCTTTGCCTCCTCTGCTTGCTTTATTGTATTAACATGATTTCCTAAGCTTTTCTGCTGCTTAAGTACATAGAGATGGAAATAATAATCCTTTTTCCATTTTATGGTTTTGTTAAGTCTGTGACTAAGGAAATTTAGAAATTCAGTCAATTCAGTTTAAAATGTAGTCAAACCAGCTGTTTGGACAATTAAATGACCTAATGTTTTAGTGATATATAAACAGAGCCTAAATGTGTTGAAACACTAAATATAAGCATTATCTATCAGAATCATTTTCCCCAAATGTTACCTTAGCATTTTCTAACTCTTACATGATTTTGCTGACCACAAAATTTATTCTTTGTATAATGTTTAATGTTTATGTAGTTGTGCTAGTTGGATTTGCTTTGAGCTCCACAACCATTAAACATGGTATATTTCTTGGCTATGTTTAGAAAGACCTAATGTTTGTAGTGCAAGGTCTGAATGCCAATATGTTTGCATGTGATGTGACTTCTTTATAAGTAATTACTTGTTTTTATTTCTATGCATCTTCAGGGATTGGATGCTGATGTTGGTCACTGAAGTTTAGTTGAGACCAGTGCAGGTTTAAGCAACTTAATTATAATTATCAAAATATTTCTAAAAGTAAGGTCAACTGGCTCATTAATTTTCAAGTACATCTTCTTGCATTAGATAGATTTAATTACTTCTATTATGACTTTATTTTTGAAGTATAAGAAATCTTGAATGCCTCAGAGCTTCTTGCCCATTGTTTCTACGTTTGAAAATTACTGTTATTCATACTAAATCATTTTTATTCACTAAATAGTACTTGGGAAATTTAAAAAGGATAAAGTTCAGAAGAAACAAGTAAAATTACAATATCATCCTTACCATCAGCCTATAGTTGGAATTTCTCCTTATTACAATCAACTAAAATCCCCTGATCACTACTTCTAATTCCTTGAACATTTTAGCATCTTATTTACTGTTATTCTAATACCATTTTTGTCTAATTCTTAGTAATTTCAATACCAATGTACATTATCTTCTCCCAGTAGTTTTTGACTACCTCCTGGTTTCTTGATATCCTCTTCATCTGATTTTATTTGCATATGTCCTCAGTTTTCACTGCTATGGACGAACTACGGGTACTGTCAATATCAACCTCTCCCATCATCTCAGTTTCAACATTCCACCATTTGAATGCAACTCCCTATCTTTCCAGCTTAGTCCCTCCTCTTCTACAATTACTACAATTCTTTGACTCCTCTAGGTTCTACAGAAAACTGCCTTTGTTTCTACCTGGTTATAACTATTCCTCACTCCTCTATATTCTCCGATATCTTTCTGCCCAACATGGTATCTGTAGTCCATTACTAGATTGGTTTTCTTGTATGCACTTTCAGCTCTCTTTGATCCTCTTTCCCGACATAATCCCTTAGTAAGAACCCAAGCCTGGTTCAAAACAATTATCTGCCTGTCAAAAAAATATCTACATCTTGGCAGCTGACTTGGTGGTCATTCATTTATTTATATATTGTCTCTGGTTATTTTTACATCAAGACATCAATTGTCATTATTGATATATATGCTGCCATATTAGGTTTCCTTTTTAGTTTACTTAACATACAAGATTCAGAATTTTTTACAATTGCTTCTTTTTACAATTTAAAACTCTTCATAATTGTTTCAGGCAATTTAGACTATTAAAAGATGATAAAGTCTACTTACCATTCTGAGTGACATTTTCCTAACATACTCATTTATTTTCTTATTTAAAATTTGCTAGCTTACAAAGACTTACATTGCAGATAAATTTTCAGGATTTACTCATGTCATAGTGCAAGTACCCACAAGGACCACGTTTACATTACTGTAATTGTGAATAAATAAATAGACTTTTAGTACTTGGTTTGAAAAATCTAGTTATTTAAGTGATAAATATTATAAGAGGTAACAATACTAATTCAATGGTAGATTGTTTTTCTTTTGTGGTGTGAAATATGTTAAAAATTATATTTGTGCATTATCCCACCCCCCTTTCCCAAAAATAAAAAAAAATTATATTTGTGGTATATCAGGCAAATAAGTAGATAAATTACTACTTAATTATTTATAAAGTTTTCTCTCATAATTCATAGACACTTGGTCCAAAATTTTCTGACAACTACAAAGAAAATTTTCTTTTGATATTGTGGTCAAATAGTAAGCTGCTCTTTCACTCCCTTATTTCTTTAAACTCACTGCTCCTGTAGCTTCATCTGTCTGTTCTTATACTTAAATGTGGACTTTAGTTTGCATACATATATATATATATATATACATATATATATGATTATATCTCTAAGCTATTTTTAAACTATGATATATTGAACACATACTGTACAGGAAGCACTATAAATCAAACTTATATCATCTTTAAATCTTAGCAAAATCTTTCCAGATAAGTATTATTATCCCCATTTCAGTAACATCTAAATGGTTACTCGCTTAAAATCATACAGCTAATAATAATTTTTGGAATTAGGATTCCTTCCCTAGATATGTTTAACTCTCAAGCTATGACCTTTCATGAAGTTATTCTGCCTCTTTAGTGCCTATGAGACCAAAGATTACATAAAAGCAAATGTATGTGTTTCTTCACAGGAGTGGGTTTGACCTCATTAACATAAATAATCTTAATATCTCTTATTATCTACCCAAGTGAAATTTTACTGTTTATTTTTCCTAAAATACCATTTTGCTACTTGATTTTTGTTGCATAAAATATTTCCTTTTTCCCATTTGATATTATTTTTGTGTTAAATTCTTATTGAAGTATACATTACATACAAAAATTTCTATAAATTATAAACTCAATAGCTTTTCACAGTATGAACACACTGATGTAACCAGCCCACAGATGAAGAAATAGAACTGTACCAGTACCCATATAATATGTTCTCTCTTGTGCCTGGCTTCTTTTAGTCAATGTAATGTTTATAAAATTCATTGTATTTTGTGTATAGCAATAACTTTTTTCTAACTGTATAATATTTCATTGTTGGAATAAAATTTTATTTATCCATTTTAATCTTGACAGATATTTGAATTGCTAGCAATCTGGGGCTATCATGAAGAATATTACTATCTAGGTTCTTGAACATTATTTTTTTACATATGTGAATCATTTTTTTTAGTCAAATGAATGGACTTGCTGAGTCATATTGTATGCTTTAGTAGAAAGTGACAGTCACTTCTCTAATGTATTGTACCAATTTACATTCCCACCAGCACTGCATGTGTTCCAGTTACTCACCAATACATGGAATTGTCTGTCTTCTGATGAGCATGTATGAAACTGGTTTTATTTTTCATTTCCCTAATGCATATTTTTTTCTAATGTTTATTGACCATTTGGCTATCCTCCTTTATGAGGTTCCTGTTCAAATCTGTCATTTTTTTTAAATGGTGTCACCTTTCTTTTCTTCTTGACTTGAAGAAATCCTCTATGTGTTCAAGATAAAAACTTTCTAGTGTATTCACATTATATACATCTTATCGTACATTTTATATATGTCTTCTACTCTGTGGCTTTATTTTTCACATATATATAATATCTTTTGATAGACATCTTTAATTTTAATAGTCATTAATTTTTCTTCATGGACTATTCAAAAATCTTTCCATTACTTCTTAAAATTTGTATTCCTTGCTATTTATTATAGATGACATTTCCTTTTAAAATATCTAGAAAACAAAGCACCCCCATTTAAATTTTATCAATCTATATAGTTTTGAAAGGGCCCTTTTAAAATATCTAATGTTAAAGATTTGTCAATAAAAAGCTTTATTTGTAAAAAAAAAAAAACCTTTAACAATAAAAGTATATTATGTCATTGAAATATTACTATTAGTATTAGCACTTTTAGGATTTGTAATTGATTGCAAAAATACCACTTCTCCTCTAATGGATAGGCATTACTGAAATTATAAAGGAAGAAAAGTAGAGTATTGGCCTACCTTAAGGAAAGGATATGTTTTGTACTTGAGAACCCAGCACTATTTAAACTTCTCATCGGCAAAGCTGGCTACATTTTCTTGATTTAACAGTTAATTATACTGGAGCTAATTATTAAGCCTCATAATGAGTGATGCATCAGAAACTACTGTATATGACCTCTGAAAATGCAAATAAGCAATAAGCATTTTCTTCTAATTTACTTCTATTTTTAATTTTCATATGATAGTTTGATTATCTGATCTCTGTCCATTATGCTTATTTACGTAACTAAACTTTAAGTAGAAATGAAATCTCTCTTGATGTACTGATTAACCATAAGGAGCTGCTTAAAAAGAAAGCATGATTATCATAAACTTCCTAAAAACTGCTTGATTTGAGTCCAACCAGCCCAAAGCACAGTATTGTCATTTGCAAAATGCAAATTGGCTTTACACATATTTATTAAAAATTTGAAGTTGTTGCTAAAAAATCACATTCAGAGGTAGTGTGGCTGTGAATTAAAGCTAGTATCTCATCACATCCCTTAAGTGTAAGACACTGTATAATATATTAAAAACAATTTGCTAAAGTGAGTAAGTTTGGGTATAATCTCTTTTTTTAAATGCACATTTTTATATTTCTCTTTTTTATATTTTTATATTCCTCTTTTTGGCTTGTAGACTGTGCTGTTTTCCTCACAAAGACTCTGTGTTGGAATACAGTATGGTTTCATTCATTCAGAATCATTATTTCCCAGGATAATATGGTTAATATATAATTTAAGTGTCATCAAAGAATAATATGGCATTTTTTAAATGTATGCTTAAAATTAAGTTACTGGTTTGAGTTTGCCATTTAACAATGAGCACATTTTGAGGTAGTAAATTTGCTATATTTCAGGAAGGAGGCTAAGTGTGAAAAGAAAGAAGTTAAATATTTATTTATAGAGACTCATGATAGATGAAAAAAATTGAGGCCAATTTTTATGATAATTTATTTGATGTTGTTGCTTGTTAAGTGCTACTGATCCTGTTTGAACATTGATGTCCCTGTCAGTTCCAAGCATCAGAAATGGAAAGGAAATGGAATGCTATCTCTGCAGACATGGCTGACTCAGAAAGCAGTCAAATCCCTAACCATGTTTGATGTCAATGAAGAGGGCCAAGTCTTGCTAGCAGTGAGGGTGAGAAGCAAAGGAGTTAAAAAGTTCAGGGCAAAGTTTTATAGTGAAAAAGTTTGCCCAGAAACAGGGTTGGGAGGACCAAAACAAACCAAAGCCAAGAGACCTTAACAGCACCATAGAACAAAGGATGAAGTCTTTAGGATCATTTTAGAAGATGTAATAGAAATGTCAAGAAAATGGCTGTGAATTACAGTTGTCTTGGGTTTAAATACCCAACTTGCCATCTTCTACATTTGGCATTTTAGATATGCTTTAATATGCTATGAGTACAATAACCTCTGTTGCCGCTTCAGAAGTTTTTTGCAAAGTTTAAGCATGATAATGCATAGCTGTTACTTAACACAGTGCCTTGTATATGATGAGTAGTCAATGATATTTATTCTTATTATTATAATTTAGTATTTCTACTCACTTCTGGTCTTTATTCCATTCCATTCCTTGAAAAATAACCTCGCCTACATACTTTAAAGTTTCCAAATGGCTCTGGCAATCCTCAAGTCAAATGATGCCAGCATTAAAGTTATCATAAAATGTTCCTTTGTTTTTCTTTTCTGTTCCCCTTTATTCTCTTATCCCTCTCCTTACTTTCCTTCCTATTTCCTCTTATTTTTCTTTTAATACTTATTGATTGGCTTTGGATATATGGATATAATATAATTCATATCAAGGAGAAATTATAGTTTAGTTGGCAGAAAAAATGTGTAGAGAAATATTTATAGCTCACTGGTATATGTAATAAATATTATTGACTCTGAATAAATTTCAGTTTACTTAACTGGCTAAACTTGAGAAGTAAAAAAAAAAGTAAATATAAATTTATGCTGTCCAAATAGGAAGGTATCAAGAGCAATTTCCATAGATTACAAAACATAACATAAAGAAGCTTGCAGAACATATATTATTGATTTTCTAGGGCTGCCTTGACAAAATAATACAAAGTTGGTGACTTAAAATAGCGAATGTATTTTTCCACAATTCTAGAAACTGGAAGTCTGAAGTAAAGTGTCGACAGGCACATTGCCCTCCGGAAGGCTTTTTGTAGCTTCAGGCTGCTCCTAGCAATTTTTGCCATCCTTTGGCTTATGGCTGCATCATTACATGCTCTGCCTTAATCTTCGTATGGCCTCTCTGTGTCTCTGAGTGTTCTTTTCTATTTTTATAAAGAAACCAGTCATTGGATTTAGGGTCTACCTTACTCTAGTGTGATCTCATTTAAACTTAATGTTAACCTATAATGTTCCATTTCCAAATAAGTTTGCATGATGAGGTTCTGGGTTGACATGAATTTAGGAGAAACACTATTCAAAGTACTACATGCATATTGGCCCATGCTCCCTATGCATATCAAAATACATACCCTCCAATCACATCCATCGTGTCATATGTATGTGAATAACACAGGTAGGGCTAGAAAAGACTTCTATAATCCAATAGTAAGCTAAGAAATACACTAAAAACTGTTTAATTCTCTATTGTTTTTCTTTGATTATATACTTATTTATTTTTCCTAAAGGCAGGAGGACTGGTTAAGTGTATTAAAGACAGTATTAACCTTCAAGTTGAGATTCAAAGTTTATCTAAAATGTTTGATTTCATGCCTTACTTTTAGCTCCTAGCAGGATAATCTCTGTTATGTGTATCTGGGGCTATGTACCCTCAGAAGGAAATCACTGCAAAACTACAAAAAAGAAATAAAAATAAATATATAGATTAACTTTAGGAAGAGCTTTATTCTTTGGATAATGTAACTATTTGCTCTTAGAATTGAAAACCATTAACACAAAGTTTTATTAAATACATATAACACATTTATATTTCAAGCTAAAATCTAGTTGAAGGATAAATAACAAAATAACAAATTTTAAAATTGGGGGGAAGGATCCCAAAACCAGACAAGGATCCCATCAAAAAAGAGAATTACAGACCAATATCCTTGATGAACACAGATGCGAAAATTCTCACCAAAATACTAGCCCATAGGATTCAACAGTACATTAAAAGCATTATTCACCATGACCAAGTGGGATTTATTCCAGGGCTGCAAGGTTGGCTCAACATCTGCAAATCAATCAATGTGATACAACACATTAATAAAAGAAAGAACAAGAACCACATGATACTCTCAATAGATGCTGAAAAAGCATTTGACAAAGTACAGCATCCCTTCCTGATCAAAACTCTTCAAAGTGTAGGGATAGAGGGCACATACCTCAATATTATCAAAGCCATCTACGAAAAACCCACCGCAAATATTCTCAATGGAGAAAAACTGAAAGCTTTTCCGCTAAGGTCAGGAACACGGCAGGGATGTCCATTATCACCACTGCTATTCAAAATAGTACTAGAAGTCCTAGCCTCAGCAATCAGATAACAAAAAGAAATTAAAGGCATCCAAATCAGCAAAGAAGAAGTCAAACTATCACTCTTTGCAGATGATATGATACTCTATGTGGAAAACCCAAAAGACTCCACTCCAAAACTGCTAGTACAGGAATTTAGTAAAGTGTCAGGATATAAAAATCAATGCACAGAAATCAGTTGCATTACTCTACACCAACAACAAGACAGAAGAAAGAGAAATTAAGGAGTCAATCCCATTTACAATTGCATCCAAAACTATAAGATACCTAGGAATAAACCTAACCAAAGAGGCTAAAAATCTATACTCAGAAAACTATACAGTACTCATGAAAGAAATTGAGGAAGACACAAAGAAATGAAAAAATGTTCCATGCTCCTGGATTGGAAGAACAAATATTGTGAAAATGTCTATGTTACCTAAAGCAATCTACACATTTAATGCAATCCCTATCAAAATCCCACCCATTTTTTTCAAAGAAATGGAACAAATAATCCCAAAATTTATATGGAACCAGAAAAGACCTCGAATAGCCAAAGGAATATTGAAAAAGAAAGTCAAAGTTGGTGGCATCACGATTCCGGACTTCAAGCTTTATTACAAAGCTGTCATCATCAAGACAGTATGGTAGTGGCACAAAAACAGACACATAGATCAATGGAACAGAATAGAGAGCCCAGAAATAGACCCTCAACTCTATGGTCAACTAATCTTCGGTAAAGCAGGAGAGAATGTCCAATGGAAAAAAGACAGCCTCTTCAATAAATGGTGTTGGGAAAATTGGACAGCCACATGCAGAAAAAATGAAATTGGACCATTTCCTTACACCACACACGAAAATAGACTCAAAATGGATGAAGGACCTCAATGTGAGAAAGGAATCCATCAAAATCCTCGAGGAGAATGCAGGCAGCAACCTCTTCGACCTTAGCTGCAGCAACATCTTCCTAGGAACATTGTCAAAGGCAAGGGAAGCAAGGGCAAAAATGAACTATTGGGATTTCATCAAGATCAAAAGCTTTTGCACAGCAAAGGAAACAGTTAACAAAACCAAAAGACAATGGACAGAATGGGAGAAGATATTTGCAAACAACATATCAGATAAAGGGCTAGTGTCCAAAATCTATAAAGAACTTATCAAACTCAACACCCAAAGAACAAATAATCCAATCAAGAAATGGGCAGAGGACATGAATAGACATTTCTGCAAAGAAGACATCCAGATGGCCAACAGACACATGAAAAAGTGCTCCACATCACTTGGCATCAGGGAAATACAAATTAAAACCACAATGAGATATCACCTCACACCAGTCAGAATGGCTAAAACTAACAAGTCAGGAAACAACAGATGCTGGCGAGGATGCGGAGAAAGGGGAACCCTCCTACACTGTT
>PISX010022068.1:0-32418 GCA_004024625.1 Mellivora capensis
CTTGGGACGCCTGGGTGGCTCAGTTGGTTGGACGACTGCCTTCGGCTCAGGTCATGATCCCGGAGACCCGGGATCGAGTCCCGCATCGGGCTCCCAGCTCCATGGGGAGTCTGCTTCTCCCTCTGACCTTCTCCTCGCTCATGCTCTCTCTCACTGCCTCTCTCTCAAATAAATAAATAAAATCTTAAAAAAAAAAAAATAAAAAATAAAAAATAAAAAAAAAAATAAAAAAAAAGACCTTAAGGAATCCACTGGCTGAAGGTCCCAGCAGCATAATGGTCCAGGGGCCCTTCAGCTCTTCTGACTGATGCAGATGAAACCCTGGATGTAAGTGCCGGAAGGTGCTCCTGGAAATCCACTGATCACCGGGCCAGGGAAAGGAAGGAAGGAAGGGATCTCCAGAGACTGGAAATGGGAACAGGGGCTCTGGGAAGAGGCAGGCACAAAGCTGGGCTTCAGCTCAAGGCTTTCTGGTGAATTTCCGATTCTTGCAAGCTTCCACTTTGGCCACAGAAGGCCCAGGGGGTAGAGGCACATGCAGGGATGGATGGGGCAGGAACCCTGTGCGACGCCTGGGCCCAGAGCAGGCCCCGCTCACTTCATGGGTGCACAGGGATGAACCCTCTCTCCTGGGCCAGCTGTGACCGCCCTGCGTCCTCCCGAAGTCCCGGCTTTGACTTGCCAAACGCTGAAGATCATGTTCTGCGTCTGATCGTTGTGGTAGCTATGGTTGGTGGGTCTGTGTAGGCAGGTGCGTCTGCAGACTGTAGCTCAGGGAGCTTATTTCCTGGTGTGTTCAGAGACTTGTGTGACCTCATATCCTTGGAAAGGAAGTATTTAAAATGTATTCTACAAAGAGGACTGATGTTGTTTCTGCCTCGAGCCGAAGGCCATGACCATCTCCGACTGCACTGCTGGCTTTCCATCCCACCCAGGGTCAAGATTGAGACATGGGTTCTGTTTTCTAAAATTACACACACACACACACACATACACATAAGCGCATGCGCCTGGAATCCTCTTTCCCCACCTCCCTGGAGCCTACAAGCTCATTTCCACGGCTCCGAGTTCACTTTGGTTTGGTTTCTTGCCAGGACGGCCTGTGGCTGTGTGAGAAGACATGTGAGACAGGAATGCTGTCCTCCCCACAGTACTCGCCCCAGGAGCTGGCGCAGCTGTGGCAGCTGAAGGAACTGTGTGGGGATCCTTGTCAGTGCGAAGTAGCAGCAGGAGGGTTTTAACTTGCTGTGCCGGAGGAGGATGGTACGCCTGGGAGCAGCTGGGGTCAGTCGGAGGAGAGCCCATAGTTAGGCAACAGGCGCTGTGGTCTTTCCAGATAGTTCTAGGTTGGCACTTTTTACCTGAAACCAATGTGATATTTCTAAATGTTTGCACAAAATTTACTTTTTAAAAATCAACTGATACTGTATATAAAAATTTTATTTCCATATTGGAAGACCATTTGAAAAACACCAAATTGTTTTATAAAACATGTTTCTAAAACCTGAGGTATCCTTTCTAGTTTATAATTCATTACCTATCACTTTTGGTTAAAATTGGCCTCATTCAGAAATCTAGGAACCAAGAATGTGAATTCCAGCATGGATTACAGAATAGCTCTCTAAGGCATAATTAGGATCATGAAGGGCCAAAAACAACTCACAGAATGCTGTGTGGTCACTTATACCAAAGTTTGGGAATGGAAGTGTCTGAGTGAAGTGGGCAACTGGAAAAGGAACCCATATAATTCTCAGTTCTGGACCTTGGTTTTAAAGTTCACTTATTAAGTGAGCTAATTTCAGTTTTCTTTTGCTGTTTAACATAAAGCTTGAAGGTCACGGTCTAGTACTATTTAAAAAAAAAAAAAAAAAAAGCTAAAATTCTGTGGCTGTAAATCAAATACCTCTCTGGGTTTTAGTGACATAGGGAAGGATACCGCTAAGTAGCAGACACTTTAAAAGAATGAATTTTTCTTTCCTCCCGTCATTGCATAATGTTTACCTAATATGAGTGAATTCCGATCAGAGATAGAAATCTTCTGTAGGATATATGCCCAGCTTAGGTACAACTGTAGGGAAAAGCATGTAATGAATTTTTGTAAGTACTCTAAAAACAGGGTAATGGAGGGAAGAGATCACAGCACATGTTACACATAGAAAATGCCTAAGTTTAAGTGACATTTCCCAAAGTGACCGTCCAAATCATTTTGCTAACCTTTTAAGCTCGTAGTATCCATAGAGTTCCATTAGAACTGGTCCTATGACTGACATTAACTGTGTTCAGATTTCACTAGACTAGCTAGGTTCTATTTAATATTTAAATCTCCACATATGGAAATGTATAGTCACGAAATATGAAATAAAATCAGAAAATCATTAGTAGGTGCAAAGCCTTTATTACTGCTGTTACATACAAGCCTAGAAATGGTCTCTCCCCAGTGAAAATACCACCTTTTCTATGCTTAGGGCAAGTTGTAAAACCTCTTTTTCTGACAGAATGGTTCCAATAAATCCTTTATTTCTGGTGATCCCCACACCCAGTCATGATAAACAGTGTAGTCCCCAGACTTTCTTAGTTCATTATTACCATCGCACCAACAGACAATCTCCACTTTCCACAGAATAAAACTGTAACGACTGCTGGTCATTTTCGAGCTCGATCTCTCTGCCAGGCATCTACAAACAGAACAAAGGGTTGGGGCGATAAAGACAGAGCCATCTTAATAACACGCGTCCCCTCCCGAACAGAGGCATGTTTCCCATTTAGAAACAATACATGTCACGTGGAGCCCTAGATTCACAGTGTGTCACACTAGGGGGACTCAGCGGACTCTGTTCTGCTGGGCTACTTACTTTGGGGCTTTCATAGGACAGCAGCAGTTCTGACACAGGAACTTTGAGAAGACGGGCCAGCAGTCCCTTCACCTTCTGAATTGTCATGGAGTCTGTCAAAGAAAAACACCCTCAGTTCTCTCAAATGACACATGTAAATCTAGCTCGTGTGACAAGACCACAGTCGCAGCAATTCACGGTATCCGTTTCCCCGTGGACATCATTAGGGAAAGTTTCGTCTGTCCCATGCACCCCAAGAGCCGGTTCCACACCACTGACGTGACACATGGGGAACTGAGCCAGGGTTTGACCTAAGTGCCCTTTGACAGTGGGATTCCATTTCAGTGGTGGTGAACAGTCCCTCCATCTGAATAAACCAGAAATCCCGTTCTCTGCACAGAGGAGTAAATCTGAGTAAAATCATTCACTTTCTAAACCTCTGTGATGACTCGCTTACAGATGGCAGCGAGAATGCTGGAGTGGGGGCTCAGGCGTCCGGAGGGCGCCTCTCCGTGGCTCTGCCTTGGTTTCCTCCTCTGTGGAATGAGGCAGGGACGGTCTGTGAGGATCGTGATGTGGGACTGCGCTCGCCACACGCGGGGGACCTGCCTCATGAGCAGATACCTTGGTTTGTTCGGAAAACACTATGAACTTCTTTCCAAAGATGGGTTGTGGTAAATATTGGATATTTTGATGATGAGAAATAGTTTCTTTGAAGCTTTAGCTGGAGGTACAGCAATAGTATGGTGTTCCTACAAATATCACATGTATTCAAATATTTTTCTATCAAAAATGATTTTTGTAAGGCTGTGTTTTTATGCAACTTGTGATAATAAATGTTATCTTTATTTTAGAATAAAAACTGGCCTTGTTTATGTGTTGAATATAAACAATTGACATACTTCACATAACTTGTTCTTTTGTGTGTGAATATGTGTAGATAATCTTGTCCTTCTTACAGATTTCAGTGGACCAGCTTTCACTGTGGTTAGTGATGGGTTAACACTGCAGGGTGGTCAGTGATGGGTTAACAGAGCAACGGGAATTCCTAAGTCATGTCAGAAACAAACACTTTGGTCGTACAACAATCCTAGTAAGAAATCTGCCCACTCACACTGGGTCTACAGAAAAAGATGGCAATTTGCCCGTAATGCTCTAAATACTATTACCATTTCTAATGTCAACATAACACACAATTGTCTTAACATTCAGAAAATGTGGAGATGGTTTGTGGCTTCCTAGGTCCCGTGTGGAAGTTTAATGGGGGTGTACACTTCCAGGCTTTTCTCCGGTTGTCAGGACAGGCGGGTTTCGTGATGTCCTGACCCCACGTGCTGCTTTCTCGTCTAGCCAACCGTGCAGCCGGCCAGCACCTGAAGGGCCACGGAGTCAGGACGACTCAGAATTGAATTTTTTTACTTCAGTTTAATGAATTTCAATTTAAATGGCAACTCGTGGCAGCCATACTGCACAGTTGGCCCTAGACCCCTGCATTCTCGCTCCTGCTGCCTGACACTATGGGGCACGGAGCTGCCGGGGGTTACTCGGCCCTTCCCCTTCCCCACTGGTGGTGGTCAGGTGGTGGGGAAATTTGCCATTACAAGTGCTACAAGGCAGACATTTTAAAATGTGAATTTACTCCACTCACAAGCAAAGTATTTTAGAGAGTCACTTAGGGCGCTACACGTTTCATCTCCTCAGAGCCTCGCTGCTCCACACTTAACCTGTCCAGACCACACTCTCACAGTGAAGCGGGCTTCCATCTGACAAGGCACAGTATACTCAAGAGACTGTAATTCTAAGTTTAAGTACATTAGATCAATCTAGTTGGATGACATAACAGTATTTTCGGGATAAAACTAATTCCAGTAACAGTGATGTTTAGACAGAGTTCTGGACTCATTTTTCCAAAGAAAACCATTTCAGTGTGTCCATTAAAAGACCACATCTGAGAACTTCCTGCGGGGATTCCTAACTGGCAAGGAGCAGAGTGTATTTGAAGTCACAAATGTCCACATAACTCACAGTTCTGCTCACCAGGACAGGTTTCCTGTTTTACGAAGGAATGGTAAGACCTCGGGCCCAGTGACAGTCTCTCTGGACCAGCGCCACAATTTGGGCACTAAACAGCGGTGGGCTCGGGAAAGGCCATGCCGCTCCAGCACTCGTGCCTTTGGCTAAATAGGTCATTGTTTAACAAGACTTTCCTACACAAGCTGATATGGGTACGGGAGACTTGAGCATTTGGGGGGAAGGACACACTATTTTAGATCATAAAAGGTTAGTGAAAACCTATAAGCTCCAAAAGTCCACACTTCTAGATACTTCCTACCAGCTGACTCATGCCTAGGCCAGTGATTCTTAAGTGTAAGGAGACAAAAGTCCTGTTTTTCTTACCTGGCAGTCGTTTCTCTAGGACTTTCTGATCAACTTGATTAGGATATTTTATCTTCAGTGCTTGAAAGAAAAAAAGGAAAAAGACTGAAAGCTAGTGTAATAAGGTTCCAAACTGCACACACGTGAACCGCACCTGCCCCAGGATCCAAGTGTAGGACTCTGGGCTCAGATCCTAATAGAGGAACAGCTCTTACTGATGCTGAAAACTCCTTCTACTAATTCTTCACAGAATTAACAATTAACAACAGTTGTTCACAGAATTAACAACAGAAAGCGCTGGACCAACATTCCAGTGACTCCCCTGCTCCCCTCCGACTCCTGGCCTGACCGTGTAGCCGGTGTCCATCTGTGAGAAAGTCACACATTTACAAACCACAAGTCAGCGCACTTCTCACACGCCCTGCCCCAGTTTATAACAGTTGAGCTGAAAGCATGGGAACTGCCAAAACTTTTGGTACAACTCAGATATGTTCGAGAATTCATCCTTTCTTTCAAAACTGGAGTACTCCAGGTACCTCCTTAAGAGAAACCAACAATCCCTATCTGTCTCGGCGCCTAAAGATGCACATACAAATAAGCGGTCTCTGAGTGTGGGGTTCTTACTTAGTAGCTGGTTTTTGAGCAAAAACGGCTGTTGTGTCTTGAGTTCCCCATCTTCAGGCGCACCGTATTCTGTGCAAGAAGCATAAACACAGATCACGATAAACCAAAGGCTCCTACAAGGAAAAATACAGGCGCCGAAAGGACCCCCGTAGCCTTTTCCTTCCGGCAGCAGCTGCTCCACTCACCTGGGATGTGTCCCCTCCACTGGGCTACCTGTCTACTTATTTGTAAGGGGGGATGGCCATGGCCAGCAAGGGCGACCAGGCAGCCACTCCCCGCTCCGTTGTGTCTCACCGCACTGTGCGTCCCCAACAAGACCGTGTCCCGCCTCCCAACCAGAAGACCAGGCTATGCCTCCAGAGCCTGAAGACAAGGGGTCAGAGTTCCGCCTTCGCGAACAGTTCCCTCGCGTTCGGGGTCCTGAGCAAGAACGCTGGGACCAGATGGGACACAACTGAAGGGACACCTTCAGGTGTCAGGCAGAGGGCGCCACGCCAGGCTGGGTGCCCAGTCCCATCCCCCGCCTGGCAAAGCAGCGTCCAGAGCAGGCCGCGGGAGGGCAGGCTTCGCCTGCGCGGACTTGCGCGGGGCCCACTGGGGCCTGCGTTTCTCTGCCGCGCGAGACGCCGTGCTCTCCTCTCAGGGCCTCCTTAGCGGCCACAGGGAGCCCGACCCACGCGGCTGCGGGGGCAGAACCTCCCCTTGGCCCCGCCCCCAGGTGATTCGGGTTCCCCGGAGTGGCCGGGAAATTCGGCGGCTCCTGGCAGTGATCGGACAGCGCCCCCCAGGCGGCTTTGCTTCCTCACGGCCGGCGACCCAGCCCGGAGCATTCGGCCGCGAGCTGCCTGCACCGGGAAATGGGTTTGAGAAAGAACATCCCGTACACGTGACATCTGGAGTAACGATGAAGTCAAAACTAAATCGAGTCCCGCATCAGGCTCCCAGCTCCACGGGGAGTCTGCTTCTCCCTCTGATCTTCTCCTCCCTCATGCTCTCTCTCACTGTCTGTCTCTCAAATAAAATAAATAAATAAAATCTTAAAAAAAAAAAAAAAAAACCTAAACGGGGAGGACGGCAGGGACAGAGTCGCCAAGTAGGGGCTTTAGGGCCCGAGGACCCAGGCGGGGAAGGTAAGGAAGCCCCGGGCGGGGGCGGGGGCGGGGCGGGCCAGGGGTGGGGGCGGCCTGGAGCCGGGCGGAGGGGACCGGCTGCGCTCGTCGCCACTGCCCGGGGAGCTTCGGCAACACCGGGGCCCGGCTTCGACCTTAACACGCTCCGCGCCTTGGAGGTCCGCAGGCTCGGCCGGGGCTGCCGAGGCTCGCTGCCCCCCGCAAGGAGGGGTCGCCCACCCTCCCGCGGCGGGAAGCCGGGTGAACAGACAGGAGGGGCTTCCACCCCAGGGTGCTTCACACACACACCCAGCGCCCCGATGCCAATCTCGCCCTTCCAGGAGGCCTCGGACTCCCCGGGCTCCCTCCTCGGAGCGAGGCTGCGGACCCTGCCCTGAAGAGGCCGGTTCGAGTCTGGCTCCCGGCCTGCGGACGCGGCCCCAGCATCGTGCCGAAGGCCCGTTCGGAGGACCCCACCACGCCCCGAAGAACAGCAGGGCCACCGAGGGTCCCCTCCGACGCCCAGCGGCCGGGGCTGCGGGGGCGGCGCGGGAGGGCTGCGGCCCGCACACGTACTGAGGCACAGCGACTGGTACCGGGGATGCGCCGCGAGGAACTCCGCGTGGGGCCGGTTCCTGTCGGGGTCCTGGTGGCCGCCGGCCGCCTTCCACTCGTTGCCGAACGCCTTCCGGTAATCGAGCTCGGCGCCGCGCCTCTCCTCCGGCAGGATCTACGGACAAACAAGGTCTGTGCTTTGTGCCCTGCCCTGCCGAGCTGCTCCTCAGGGACAGTCATCACACGGAGAGCGACGGGGCGTCTCTTCTTACCGTCCCTTCCAAAAGGGACAGGACTCAGGAGCTGACGGCGGACGGAGGTAAGAACTTTGTCCTACATTTTCCTCAGGAGAGGGTCCACAGCCGGCATCCGGCCCGCGGGTGCACCCCCGCCCCCACCCAGCCCGGAGCACACTGTTCCAGGCGAGCGGCGCGGGGCCACCAAGGCCCCGCCTGGGCAATTTCTTGAGAGCAGTGGCTGAGAAGAGGAAGACAAGCTCTCTGGCTCTTCCTCCGGTAATCCCCCGAGGACAAAGGAGCAAACCCTGACGCGCCCCGCCCCTTCTCAAGGCCGCCGAGCAACAGGCTTCTCCTGGACTGAGCTCGTCCACGCCACCTCCTGAGGAGCCCGGAAGAGCCATCCTGCGCCAGGGGCAGGACAATTCTGATCCTGCGTTTCCTGTTCTCAAAGACATCAGATCCTGAAACCAGCACTCACCTCGCATTTGTTCAGGGTCTTCAACTGACCGATTTTGGCGATGATGAGCCCACGCGTGGTATGTGCTGCTTTGCTCCCTTCGGTCAGGGGGTTTCTGCTGCAGGACAGAGCGTGCAGACTCGGTAACTTATCCAGCTCGTTGATAAACGACCACTGAAACCCAGCAAAAGAGAATACGTGAAAATAAACATGTTTCAGGCTCATTTCTTGGAGTATCTGAACTAGCAAGAGAAAAGGAAAACCCCCGTTCCAACCCGAGGTGCAGGATTGTCCTAATGCACGGGGCACCCACAGGGAACACCAAACACTTTTACTCTAGAACCACGTCACGTACAATGAGTCTGCTTACTGTGACTTAAATTAAGTTCTTTCTTAATACTTTAGGGTTTTCTGAGGGGAAGCATTTCTCTTTCAATTTAAAATATTTCTTCCTATGTCAAAATGAAAAGCTTCTGCACAGCGAAGGAAACCAGCAACAAAACTAAAAGGCAACCTACAGAATAGGACAAGATATTTGCAAATAACACATCCAATAAAGAGTTAGTATCTAAAATGTAAAAGGAACTTAGCAATCGCAACACCCGAAGAACAAATAATTCAATGAAAAATGGGCAGAAGACATACACAGACATTTCTCCAAAGACACCCAAATGGCCAAAACATGAAAAGATGCTCAATATCACTCACAATCAGGGAAATGCAAGTCAAAACTACAATGAGAGATCACCTCACACCTGTCAGAATGGCTAAAATCAACAACACAAGAAACAACAGGTGTTGGCGAAGATGTGGAGAAAAGGGAACCCCCCACCACCACCCCTGTGCACTGGTGGTGGGAATGCAAACTGGTGCAGCCACGGGGGAAAATCATATGGAAGTTCCTCAAAAAGTTAAAAACAGAACTACCCTATACCCAAAAAATACAAAACACTAACTTTTGGGATACATGCAACCGTATGTTTACAGCAGCATTATTTACAACAGCCAAACCACAGAAGCAGCCCAAGTGTCCACTGACTGATGACTGAAGATGTACATATATAAAATGGAATATTACTCAGCCATTTAAAAAAAAGAATGAAATCTTGCCATTTGCAACAACATGGATGGAGCTGAAGGGTATTATGCTAAGCATAGTAAGTCAATCAGAGAAAGACAAATATCGTATGATCTCACTCATGTGGAATTTAAGAAACAAAACAAGCAAAAGAGACAAACCAAAAAGAAAAAAAGACTCTTAACTATAGAACCCAAACTGATGGTCACCAGAGGGGAGGTGAATGGGAGATGCGGGAAAGAGAGTGTAGACTAAAGTGTATTTAGCTTGATGAGGCCTGAGTAACGTGTGAAAGGGCGGGGTCACTATACTGTACACCTAAAACTAACACAACACTGCATGTTAACTATAGTGCAGGTAAAATTAACATTATAAAGCATATTTTTAAAATGAAGTAAATATTTTGGTTTTTTTTTTAAGATTTTATTTGAGAGACGGAGATTACAAGTAGGCAGAGAGGCAGACAGAGAGAGAGGGGGAAGCAGGCTTCCCGCTGAGCAGAGAGCCCGATGCGGGGCTTGATCCCAGGACCCTGGGATCATGACCTGAGCCGAAGGCAGAGGCTTTAACCCACTGAGCCACCCAGGTGCCCCTGAAGTAAATATTTTGTAATGGGAGGAACTGACGAACTTCTCCTGAGAGCGGAAACGAGGGCTCATGAGGTACGTACATTCCGCAGAAGCCCTTACTTGTGATATCTGATTGTCATTTACGACGAGGTACTGCAAGGAAGGAAACATGGATGTTTTGTGCCCTAGAAAAAAAGGAGAATGAAGTTACATAGGAGAAGTAAAAGAAAGAGCTCAAGTATGAGGTACTGGGCAGGGGAGGGGAGCTAACGATCTCACATACCAGTTCCAGCATCTGGAAAATGTATAGAAGAAAGTCCAATGTCAGATAGGATGAGTTGTTCTAATCTGAAATTTAAAATGTTAAATTTGATTATAAAGCGCAGTAGAAAATGCTACAGGCTATCACCCAGACTGCATCTGTAAAATTTCCCCCACATACTAGGTTCTTATGCCACGTGAAATGCTGAGAAACCACACAGTGCAGTATGGGGCACATGGAGTGGACTCTAGAATGTGCTCTGGGGAGTCTACAGTCGCCTACCCGCTCCTGGTGCCCGCGGCTGTGCTACATGCTCATGGGTCTCAGGGAGGAAAGAGACATGGTCTAACTTCCCAAAGGGCAATGAATGAAGACTTTGGACATCAGCACCAGGGCCAAATTATTCATTCTTCAGTTACCTAGTGCAGATGTAGACTAAAGTATATGCAGTTTGCAGGGACATGGTCCTCATAAATGCAAATAAAAATGTCCTAAAGGGAATTCCTCAGTTTGTGAATGCCATCATCATCATCATCACATTTCCACTGAGAAAGCAAAGATAGGATGTGATCCATTTACTAACCATTTTCTAAGCACTACTGCAAGCAGCATCGAAGAAGCAAATTACCTGGGCAGATAGGCTATTAGAAACAGCTGATTTTCGTCAATTAATTGATTAGAGGAAAGGTCTAATAACTTGACTGTCTGCAGGACATCAGCCGGCCTGTATGGAAAATAAAAACGTTTCAACATGAATTTCATCTCTTAATTGTTTTTGAAGATACAGCTTTAAAGTACCTGCCTTTAGTGTAAAGGAGAGGGAGGGGCGGGAGGCAGGTGGATAGCACCACACAAAGGAAACGCAGGGCCCTGATGGTGATGGGAACTTTCTCTGTCTGGACTGGACCGATGTCAGGACCCTGCCTGTGATATGGAACCACAGTTCTGCAAGATGTTACTGAGGGCGTGGATCTGGCTCATGGGTACAGGAGATCTCTGGGTAGTCTTTCTGCTAACTGCATAGGAATCTCAAATTATCTAGAAATAGAAAGTGTAATTTGAAAACACCCTAGGTCACCTGGGTGGCTCAGTTGGTTGAGTGTCCGACTCTTGGTTTTGCCTCAGGTCATAATCTCAGGGTCATGAGATCAAGCCCCGAATGGGGCTGCTTGTGCCTCTCCCTCTGTTTTTCCCCCACGCACTCTCTCTCCCTCCCTTCCTAATAAACAAATATTTTAAGACAAATAAAAACACCTGCAGTTGTCTGTATAGAAAATAGTTCCGTACAGTAAAATCTCACTAACTTGAATCTGTTCAATGAGAATGTGTTGTAAATTTGCCCATGTTTAGTTTTAGTAATAATTTAATGATAATAAACATAAGAGAAAGACAACATATTTAATTTACTTAAGGAGAACAAACTTTTACATATACTCTGGTACATCAACCTTATGCAGATACTGCTACCTAAAACGCATTATTTGAAAAAAAAATTAAAATGCATTATTTGATCCTTATAAAGCATTTCCTACAGAACCTCCATTTAGAAACAGAAATTAAATATATTTCTATGAAGCTAATAAAATTCTTGTCTTCAAATATATTTAACTCAAGGCTCTCACTCTGGTGGGCTTTTCCTCAATCAGGACCAATGATCAGAGGCGCCCTACTTTGTAAAGAATAAGCAGGTTTCTAATTCTCACTGGCAAATCCTTTAAAAAGAAAAACCAGTGTGAGGCATCATTGAGACTGCTCACTTATTCAGACTACATGGCGAAACATGGACAGAAGTAAGCCTTTGTTACCTTTCCGAAATGAGGAGATCGTTAGACTTGAGGTACAGCTCCTCAAGGACTGGCCACCCAGCGGCGCACCGGAGCACCTAGGAGAGAAACAGAGTTCAGGCTGAAGCAGCCTCTCTTACGTGTTTCTTCCTGTGTGTTAATTACTATTACCTCCACTTTAACTCAGCTCCCTTACTGTTTTGGAAACAAAATGTCCTATAGACACTTCATCACAGACTCTAACTCAGGCCGGGAGCACCGGTGGGCTGGCGACAAAGTGTTTCGATGACATGGGAGTGTATACAGTCAGCGCTCTGGCAGCTGTGAATGCATCTTCCAGGGAGGTCTTAACTGTATGAGGACTGCAAAGCGGATGTGCAGACATGCACTGCGCACACTCTTAGCACATGATATAGTTTGCTCCAGCGAAGGAAGGAACTTGATGTTAAACACCGCTGCTCAGTTCCCAATGCCGACCCGGGTGTGCAAAGAATACACTCATCAGATGGCGTTTCCCGAACTATTTCTACGTTTTCGCATTTGAACTTCACCACCATCTCTAGCATCTGAATTTCTATGCGCCCTACCTGTTCTCAGGCTAACTCTAATCCTATCTCCGAGGAAGGAGCGCTAGGATGTACATGCACCAGTAAAGGCGACTGGTCTCTACGGAAGGCCCCTCAGTGGCATTTCAAAGACAAGGACTTTGTGGGGAAGGTACGTATCTGCAAAAACAGAATATACTGGGCACATATACAGGTCACCTCTGATGGAAAATAGCAGTGCCAGATAGAAATTCCAAATGCTGCCAGGCAAAGTACCCACTAGTCCACTTTGAACCCAGCTGTACACGATGAACAGTGTGGATTCCAGAGCTAAACTTTAAACGAGAAAAGGATGCGAGAATCTTCTGGCAGCTCTGCCTCGGAGCACTTTCGGAGAAGCTCCATCAACAGCTAAGTCGAGGGCTCTTCAAGTTCGGCGTAGGTTAACTCCACCCCGCTATGGAGTGCTACAGTCCAGAAAGACACAAGAACAATCCAGAAGGAGCTGAGAGAGAAAATCCCAATCCCAAAATATAAAATTTTACTTCACTGCAATGATTCTGTAACTCCTTTCAGTGAGGCAGTTTAAAGAATCCTATTATTTAGTTAACAGGATGATTAAAACTAAGCCACAGCTGTGCTTCCATTCCTTATTAAGCCAAGAATTTTAAATTTTTTATTTCTGGGTAATAAACTGAAGAAATAAGATTACCTCCACCCATGTTATTCCTGTTCGGTTAAGGACTAAAACCTTCAGTGCAGGAAATGTTCCGGTTCGAGCTGGTGAACCCGAGGGAAAGCTGAGTTTATTCTCACTGTGTAGAAAAAGAAGACAGGGGCACCTGGGTGGCTCAGTTGGTTGGGCAGCTGCCTTTAGCTCAGGTCATGATCCTGGAGTGTTAGGATCGAGTCCCACATTGGGCTCTCTGCTTGCCAGGGAGTCTGTTTCTCCCACTGACCTCTCTCGTCTCATACTCTCTCTCATTGTCTCTCTCTCTCTCAAATAAATAAATAAAATATTTAAAAAAAAAAAAGAAAAGAAAAAGAAGATACAAGAGGCCTAAGTGAAAGTCCCTAAAAGCAACTTGGGATATTTTTTTCTTTTTAGGATTTTTATTTATTTATTTGAGAAAGAAGGAGTGAGAGAGGGCTTGAGATGGGAGAAGGTCAGAGGGAGAAGCAGACTCCCCGTGGAGCTGGGAGCCCGATAGGGGACCCAATCCCGGGACTCCAGGATCATGACTTAAGCCGAAGGCAGTCGCTCAACCAAGCCACCCAGGCACCCAACAACTTGGGATTTAATAGCAGGCATTTGGTTTGTTTCGACCTTAAAGCGAAATTAATTAAAAGCCAAGGGAGTCCAGGCTACCTCATTTTTAGTATTTGCGATGTGTGACTTTTTGGTAGGTGACATCCACAGATGTTCTCCGAGGGCCGGGGCAGCTGGCTGGAGCGTAAGCCTCAGGCGTTCGTAAGGTCAGCGTCCAGCTTCGCAAGGCAGACTCTGGACACCACAAAAATCCAGCGCCCTCTCAAGTGCCCTACTGATAGGCTGCCCCGGGGGCTACAGTCCTGCTCCTCCAGGGTCTCGAAACCACTCTCTTGCTATCAGGATGGATAAAATCAGTCACTGCCTTCTCGGTGCTCTCTTGTGATCCTGATCTCAGATAGTGCTCAATCCTGAGTCATTGTGAAAGAAGGTACCATGAAAACACATGAGCCCCTATTTCCAGAAGAGGAGATACCAGGGGTCAGAGGACACCCACTGCCCTATCTGGAACACCACTGATTCAGCCCTGACTCTCCGCTCTCACTGAACCTGCCTGAGACAGGTACCAGCCACCTGTCCACACCAGGCTGGCTCGAGTACTTTCATACTTCCCACCTGGCTGAGCCCTCGGGGAATCAGGTTCTAAGACTGAAACTAACCAAGCTTTGGAAGAGACCCGGAAGATGGTGCCATTAGTGAAACATGCAGCTTGGTGGACAATCCTTATCAGAACTGAAGGAGACAGCATTCCAACAAAATTGCTCATTCCTACAGCAATCAAGTGCCAGAAGCTTCAGAACAAATAAGCACTCTTCACAGCCCCTCTCCTACTCCCCAGTTAAATACTGACTCCCCCAGAAGGCCCATCCTTCATGGGTAGCCTCACAAGAGACACCAAGATCTCCCAGCTCGACAGGCCGACCCTCCCTCAGTCAACCAAAAGACTCCCCACTCCAATCCCCCAGAAAAGGGGCGCCTAGCTAGCTCAGTCAGTAGAGCATGAAACTCTTCTTGAGTTTGTGACTCTGAGTCCGTCGTTGGGGGGAAAGCTTAAATATAAATAAGTAATAAGTAACTGGTGGTCCAGTTAAGTGTCCTGTGTTGTGATGAACACTGGGCGTTATATGCAACTAATGAAACGCTGCACACACACTACATCAAAAACTGATGATGGTGGCGACTGGGTGGCTCAGTGGGTTAAAGCCTCTGCTTTCAGCTCAGGTCATGATCCCAGAGTCCTGGGATCGAGCCCCGCATCAGGCTCTCTGCTCAACAGGGAGCCTGCTTCCCCCTCTCTCTCTGCCTGCCTCTCTGCCTGCTTGTGATCTCTGTCAAATAAATAAATAAAATCTTAAAAAACAAAACAAAACTGATGATGTACTCTATGTTGGCTAATGGAACAATTTAAAAATTAAAATTTAAAAAATAAATTGATTTTTTAAAAAGTGTCTCAGTTTCGGCTCAGATCATCATTTCAGGGTCATGGGATCGAGTCCCGAGTTGCAATCCACGCTGGGCATGGAGCCTGCTTAAGACTATCCTTCCCTCTACCCCGCCCCCAACTCACGGGCACTCAAAACAAAACAAAATTAAAAAGGTCTAGTTAAAAAAAAAAGAAGAAGAAGAAGAAATTAAGCTTAAATTCCACTGAGCTCTCTCCCACAGAAATGCCATGAGGACATGTTGGGGTTTTCATAACAGGTGACAAATGGACACCCATGAGCTCATACCTGAGATTAAGAACTTCCAGATGTTTCAGCTGATCAGCAATATCTAGGACTTCATCCCACGAGGACAACAGGTTTCTTGACAAATCTACTTTTCTGATATCTCAAAGCACCCATTAAGGAAGAGTAAGATGGAAAGAGTCACACAAAACAGAACAGTCGTCACTTCTGAATTCTGGAGCATGGATCTTTACCTTCTTACCTTACACCCTCCATTCTGCTTGAAATGTTTTCAGGAGCACATGCTACTTTTACCTTTGTAAGTCACCCACTCTTCATTGAGAAATGAAAACATTCACTGTCATATGCTGCAAATTTGAGACAAACCTCTACAATCAAGTAAGAACCAAAGGTCCTAACCTAGGTGAAACCATTCTAGCAATAGCCAACAGAAAGAGCGAGAAAGGATAATGGTGGTGAGTTTGCTTTATGCCAAGACTCCAGCACCTGCCTCACAGCCACACATCATCCTCCTCTGGGACCTCACTCTGTGCCAATCTACAGGAACCCCCAAGTCCCCAGCGGCACCTCCAGAACAGACCATGGGGGTTAGTGCGGACAAAGGTTCTGAAGTGCTAAGAATCATTTGGGAATTCAGAGAAGGAGAAACGAGCAGGACAGAGAGAAAAAGGCACCCGGGCTGAACATCTCAGGGGAGCACGGTGCCATCAAGAGGGGGCGCAGCTCTGAACCCCCAGGCAGAGAGATGGAAGAGAAGCCTGGGGCAGGACTGGACCTGCTGAAGGAGGATCTTTCCCACAACTCTGCTGTGCTGGGGAACCGTTTATTCTTCTGTTCCACGACTGTGGGGAGGGGGCCAAGAGCAGAGCAGCAAACTCAACAGTCACAGTCGGGAAGACACTAATAAGCACGTGCCTCTGAAGTATGCCACCTCAGACAGGCTCACAGTAGCAGCCACATATGCAGGAAAGGGGTGTGTGGGTACATTATATACACTGGTCGTGGAAGACTGTCTTCTCGGAGAAGGTGCCATCTGAGCGGAGACCACAGGCAAAGAGGAATACCATCAGGGAGAAGAGCATCCGGGCAGAGAGAACGAGACAAGCCAAGGTCCTGAAGTTAGAACGGGTTTAGATAAAGGGAGTGGGAGGTGCTGGAAATGAGGGCACAAAGGCCGCAGGGGCTAGGCCACACCTCATGCCACACCTAGGCCAGGAAATCTTGGCTAGTCTCCGACTACATGGGAGCTTCTGGGGGGTCTGGACCCACCTGCAACTGCTAAGCAGGGTGCTTTCAGGCCTCACGGTCAGGCTCCAGCCACCTTTCATTTCCGTGATGTTGCTAACTCTGGACCACGGGGCTGGTCAGCAAGGGCAGGAGTCCAGTAATCCTTCACTCACTCATACTCTCCATCCCATAGGGTAGGGTTATACACACACCTGCAAGTGATCCAAAGCACAGAGACGACCCGCCCTCTGAAATCAGCTCCAAACAAGCTGGCAGTTGTCACGCAGTGCCCCGCACACACACACACACACACAGGCCAAGGATCTGTTGGCGGTACTCGGCTCCTGCTCTCAGGCCCAGACTCCCCTGGCGCAGAGCCAGCTGGCAAAGCAGGAAGGAGCTCATCCCCTCTCCAGAGGAGCTTCCCAGGCCCAGCAAGCTCAGGGCCTCAGCGCTCCTGCAGCCTGATGTCCCAGCAGAGGGAGTGACCTCAAACAGGGCCAAAGGGACAACTGGATTAGACACAGACGACTTTCACCGCAGGCGAGAATTCAATCAGCAACTGGAAGACATCGATCTCTGTACCTGCAAGTATCAGCCCTCCCTTGATCATCTCACGAAACCGCATTTCTTCAAGACTTAGGGGATGTTCTCCGCAGGAAAGAACAGCATCAGCAAGCAAGATGCTGACTCCTCAGGACCCTGCTGACAACTCTGAGCAAGCAAACAGTCGCTGTTCCCAAACTCACCTACTGGCCGTATCTCCGATATGCTGAAAATAAGTCTTGAACTACCCAATTCCCAATCTTCTAAAATCACTTAGTAGCTGGCCGGGCAGATCACAGAATGTTTCAGACGCTCTCCGTGGCATTCTGCTCCTTACCCAACTACTCCATTCACAATGCTTCCACTGTCCATGGGGGAAGGGACCGCACAAGTTCAGCTCACTGGGTCTCACAGAGGGGCTGCTCACGGGCAAGGTGACCGGGTCCTGACTGAGGGAGTCACAAAGCATGCAGTACAGGGACAGCTCAGAACAGCTGGCTAGAGACTACTGCTCATGTACCGTCTCTTCCCCCAGAGAACACGGATTATAAACTATCTTTGGCATAAATTATTACACAGAGATGAGGAAGGCTTAAAGAACTGAGAGAAAACCTTTGAAAGTTCGAGAAAATCCTGTTCATTTGCCAGGGGGATTTTTCATTTAAACTTATCTCCTGTATTCTTAGTTGTGGACATGAAAGCAATGTAGGGTAAACACAAACCAAAAACTCTTCTAAGAGAAGGGAGGGAAAAGGATTACAAACTTTGGAAGGGCCTGTTTTGACGGATAGTGACAAACTGCGCACAGCTGCGTGAAACAGGAAGGCGGTCCAGGTGGGCGGGTGTGGGGGCCCCCAGGGTGCGGTCGAGGCCTCGGGCTCCCCCTCTCTCTCCCTGTCCACACTGGATGGTCTGCACACAAGACAGCTGCCTGGGTGCTCTGTCTGCACTCAGGAGCAGACTAACGGCTTGAGGCGGAAGGCAGATGCCAGCCAAGTCTGGCCTGTGTGAGGAGCCCTATCCAGACATTTCCTTGGCTGGGGGGGAGGCCCCCTGCTTCACCTGAAGGCAGAGGGGTCCAGGAAGATAAATAATCTCCTAGCGCGGCGACTGGCACAGGGAAGCCAGAGAGGCCCTGAGGAAGAAAGTTGGGGAGAACAGACACCGGGAAGGTTCCTGGCTGTGTCCCGCATGAGCTTCAAGTCCAAAGTCAGGTTCTCAGTGAAAAGGATACTAGGACACGCTTTGGCAATTGCTCCTTTGTCACCAGCACAATTCACGGCACAGTTCCTCAGAGAAATTTCTTGCAACTTGCTCAGCTGACTGCATGAAAAACACAGAGTTCACATGTATGGATAAACACGGACACGTCCATTGGCCCTTTAAAAAGTTAAAAAGCATTTCCTGTAAGAAGTTACCAAAAATAATCAATACCAGTACCCACCAGCCAGTTTCAGAAATAACGCTTTACTAAAAGAGAAGAAAAAGAAAGTGTTACAGACACTACAAATATAGCTGAAGTCCTTCGTGTCCCATTCCGGCATGTTCCTTCCTCCTCTGCTCCCCCACACATGGTGTTTGTTTAAACGGAAGCACGGAATAGTCTGACTGCATGTTTCCATGTCCCTAAACAATCATGGCATTTCATCTATAATGAAACGGGATATAAATGGTATCCTAGTGTATGTATCCTCCTCCAAGCTACTTCTCCCCAACAGTATATTGTTCAGCAGTGAGATATAGCTACATCAACCCATGTGCTCCAGAGCATTTGTTTCCACATCTTGGAGACCACAATTAATTCGTTTACTCCTCTGTTGACAGTTATATTATTCCCAGCAGGGCTGAAGTAAACACTGTTGTATGCTTCTCGCATTCATACGTGGAAAGTCTCTCTAGGGTGAGGAAAGCATGCATATCTTCAGCTTTACTAGATAAATCTCAGAAGCCACATTCTAAGTGCAGAGGACCTGCATTTTCTGATCACTGAAAGAGCCTGTATGGTATCTAGAACAAGGAATCCAGAGCCCCATCGCTTGAGTTCAAATCCCAAGTCCACCACTTTCTTTGGCCTGAGGGGAGTTAGAATCTCTGTACCTCAGATTCCACAGCTTTAAAATGTTGTGGTTTACACACACATATTCACAGCAGCATTACCACCATAGCCAAAGGGGCTACAGATGTCCATCAATAGATGAATGGATGAACTAAGTGTGGTACGTCCATTCATGGAATATTACCCAGCCTTAAAAAAAGAAGGAAATTCTGACATGCGACACAATGTGGGTAAACTTGAGGACATTATGACAATCATAAAAAGACAATACTGTGGGATTCCACTTGTGAGGTCCCTAGAGGAGTCAACTTCACAGAGGCAGAAAGTAGCATGGTGGCTGCCCGGGCTGGGGGCTGCTGTTTAAGCAGGACAGAGTCTCATTTTGGGAGGGTTCTAGAGATAGACAGTGAAGACAGCTGCACAACACTGTGAATGTACTTAGCGCTACCAAACTATACACTTAAAAATGGTTAACATGGGGGGGTGGGGTAATGGACATTGGGGAGGGTATATGCTATGGTGAGTGCTGTGAAGTGTGTAAACCTGGCGATTCACAGACATGTACACCTGGGGATAAAAATATGTTTATAAAAAATAAAAATTAAAAAAAAAAAAACAAAAAAAAAACAAAAAAAATGGTTAAGATGGTAAATTCTGTGTTGTGCTCTTTATAATTTTTTAAAATGCTATATTAGTATTTGTGAGACCTCAGAACACTGCCTGACATACAGCAAGTTATTTTGTAAGTATTTATAAAAACAAACGAAACACTGACCGCCTTTGGGGGAAATACTCCCATCTAAACCCCAGGCATGCGCTATTACAATCATGAGAAACCAAGAGAAAAGCAGCAACAAAGGTCTAGAGGCTCCCAAACTGGCTCAAGTTGACATTGCCCTTGGTGTTGCAACCATTTTTTTCAGTGTCCCCGTAAGTCATACAGAACAAAACAAAACAAATCACACCGAATTTGCATTTAGTAAGTAGTTAGGGCCAAACAACTTAATAATTATTTGTGTCCTTCAAGTTTACTGTAAGTGTCAGTTGTGCCCAGCACAACTTCCCAAACCCTGGAGTCAGACTGGACATCACTACGTTCATTTCTTGTTTCATGATGATTTTCAGGAGATACTCACTTTTTATCACAGCAACACCAAAACCCCAGCTTTGCGGGGATGGGACACCAATAAAAGGACTTCTAGGATTATCACAGAACTGAAAAACCTCAAACTAATAGTTTGTTCTGTGTGCGACAGAGGCCACCGTTTCCCTCTAAAATTAAAAATATCTCACTGTGCCTGCTGAGTTGGCTGCAGGGCCCAGGGAAACCTCGCTACAGAGTGTGGGAGCCCAGGTCTCAGCACAGACCTCACTCCGGAGCCAGAGCCATCTGCAAGAGAAGTCACACATGCTGGTTTTTATTGGTTTTTTAAAAATTCCTTTTCCATAAGTCTTAAATGGCACAAACTCAGAGCTGGTCAGCTGGATATTATTAAGAAGATAACATGACGGCTTCAAGAGGAGGATTCTGTCCCTCCTTAACACTGGTGACCACTACTTACCCACTCTCCAGTGTTATCCACAGCAGGTCTAACAGCTTAGTTATTGTTTCGTAAGTGAGGAGACTCGGGCTTAGAAGGTGGAAAGTGTCAGAGTCAGAAGGTGGCTTAGCTAACGTCTGACCCAGCCAGACTCCAACACGGAGTCAATTCCAAGGGAGATGCTGGATAATTATGGAACGCCATGAGCCTCCAGTGGCTGGGTCATGCAGCAAAAGAATTCATGAGTTACACAGTCGTTCATAAGCTAGGGCAGGAAAATCGGTTTGCAATTTTCACAGAAGCCAGGGTATTCAGATTAACCAGGAAGAAAAAAATGTGCTTCTTATGGGGGTAAAAGGTATTTCAGTAGTTGCACTTTTTTTTTTTAATAGTTGCATTTTAAATGGGAAGATGAAGGAAAGAACTCCAACCCTATAAAGCACGTAGTTCTTTTAAATCCAATAAACCAGTAGGATAAAAAGCAAAAAATATCCATGACAGTTACCTTTCGGTGGTAGCATGAGTCACGACTTCCTTTTGTTCAATTTCTATTTTCTAAATCCTCAACAATGAGTGTAAGCTGCTTTGTAATTCACTCCAGTGGTTGCTTTTTAAAAAAAAAATCTTGATTCCCTTGAGTTTTCCTCCTTCACATATTTTTTATTGAAAAAAATCCCACGTAGGAAAAGTATATGGATTAGCCTACCTACACATCTGTACATAGCTCAGTGATTTTAAATAAATACGCACAGGTCACCACCACCCAGATCAAGAAACATATCCCTGGAACTTGGGAAGTCCTCTTTGTGCTTCCTCCGCTCAAAACTGTCTACCCTGACTTCTCACACTATCGATCAGTTGCGCCTGGTGTAGACCTTCATGGAGAGAATCATTCAAGGTGCACTTCCTGGTTGACTACTTTGGCTGGACGCTGTACTAATGATTTCACACATACTGTTGCACCGAGTGGTATCTGCTGCTCGTGTTCAATGCCATGGAATGAATACAGCATAATTTATTGATCCATTCTCTGTTTCTAGGTATTTGGATGGTTCCCTGAATTTTTTGTTGCTGTTACTAATGCTGGTCACCTATGCTAAAAAGCAGAGGTATCCAGAAACGAATTTATTCTTCCACACGGTCTCCATATAAATTTTACATGTGGTGTCATGTTAAATTTTCACAATAATGGCAAAATAAGATAGCAAAAATATGGACTTTGAACAAAACCACAGTTTGATTTAAGAGACTTTTAGAGAGAAAAGTGAGATGCCAAGTGGCTAGAAATGTACTCTCCACTGTGGCCACCAGGGGTCACTACTAGGCCACCTTGTCGGGTCAGGGTCAAACACCACAGCACTGATGGTCACCTGGAAGGTTCTCACGCAGTTGTGTTTCTGTGGAACATCAGCTTCTACTCACTGTGATTCAGCCCATGCATCGGAGTGGGCAGAAGGCCTCTCTTCACAGAACCACAGTGTACAGAGAGTTTCATAATACTTTGGGGTACTTCTTAAAAGCAAGAGCCCATAATATTCTGATCCAGGTCTAGGATGGGACCCAAGATTCTGCAACTTCACAATCACCCCAGGGAAGAAAAGGTGTGCATCCAGAGATGGAAACTAACTTGGTTCTAGAGGGCCCAGCATGCCACATGGTAGGTAGCAACTTAGACCTCTGTTTCCATTTCTGACTTACCACCCAGCTAGAAATGTCGCCATGAAATAGAAAAGGACCAAAATGTCAATCTTACTTATTAGACAAGATGACTGGTATAAATGTTAATGATGGGTAATGTTTTAATTCCAATCCAGAAAAGCCCAACAACCCTATGCTAAATTAAGAATTTTAAATTCCCCAAAGACTCAGTCCTCAGATTCCTCTGATTTCAATTGGCTGTTTGTGCAGAAAGGACAGACCAGTTTGGAGGCAAAGTTTTGAGTATCAACATATAGTCCACTGAACTTTAATCCTAAACAGTGATGAAACCGTCAAAGTCAATTCTACCGCTATCAAGCCTACGTACCTTTGCTGTTTTATAATAGAGTCAAAACCAATAGTTTCCACAGGTTTATTTCCAATTATAACAATTTGCTCTTTTCCATCTTCCTCTGGTCCATCTTCTAACACATAGCGATTCTTAACTGCAGTGAGAAAGTCCACTCCAAAATTTACTTTGTTGGGACGTATAAAGGATCCCCCTGTTGGGTGTCTGGAAAAAAAAAAAGAAATGGAACAGATAAAAAATATCATCAATGGGGAAATTTAAATAAGAGAACACATTCAAGGGGCACCTGGGTGGTTCAGTCGGTTCAGCGTCTGATTTGTTTTCGGCTCAGGTTACAGTTTCAAGGGACCCATGATCAAGCCCCATGTCGGAGTATGCCTGAGGATTCTCTCTTGCCCCTCCTCTGCCCACCCACCCCCGCCACTCACGCGCGCACACACACACATACACTCTCTCTCTCCTATAAATCTTTAAAAAAATTTTTTTAATGACACATTAAAAAATCCTTTATGAACTGTCAGTCTGCCACAAATGTGAAATGCCTACATTTACAAATTTGTTTATAAATATAGTAGCAAACAAAAGCAATTATACAATTGTTTTAAAGATTTTATTCTTAAGTAATCTCTACACCCAATGTGGAGCTTGAACCTATAACCCTGAGTTCAAGAGTTGTTCTACTGACTGAGCCAGCCAGGCGCCCCAGTAATCACACAATTTTAAAAAAGAAAAAGAAAATATCATTCACCAGAATGGCCATAAAAGCAATGTTCTGAAGGACAGCAAAATTTTCTCTATGCTGAAAAATCAAAATCAGCATAAAAGGGAAAGTACTATACAAATGTATAATCAATATAATTGATCAAAAAGGGCTGTGAGCTTACACAAGCTTAAGTCCCAGCAGATAAACAGACAAGAAATATGAAAAAGACAATTCACCTAACAGGAAACAGAAGTATTAAATCCACAGGGGAAAGTTTTACCTTGCTAAAGATAAAGAAATACAAATTCAAATAAAGAAACTATTTTCAACAAAACTGGCAAAAAATAAAGAACAATCCTAATACCTCAAAGGCTGCAAGGCTGGGTTTGGTTTTGATTGTATAATCATATTCCTAGGAACTTGTCAGCAGGCAATAATTTAAAAATAAAAACAAAATTGGATTTACAAAGATTCTGTATAATAGCAATTATTTGTAACTGAGGAACTCTGGGAAACCATAAAAAAGCCCAGCTGGATAGGAACTATTAAGTAAACCAGACAGATGTAGTCATTAAAAATTCTAGCTGTAACACTTAATAAAATTAATCACAGAATAATGTTGAGATTTCTAAAAACTGAACCAAATTGTTATAACACAACTATAGAGGAATCACATCTACAGACAGACAAAGATTGAATAAGGACACAAAGAGATAGAAAAACATTTGTGGGTAGCAGGCTTAGGTACAAAAGCTGAAAAGTAACAACCTTCAACTAAATATATTTTATTTATTTATTTATTTTAAAGATTTTATTTATTTATTTAACAGAGTGAGAGAGAGAGACCACAAGTAGGCAGAGAGGCAGGCAGAGAGAAAGAGGGGGAAGCAGGCTCCCCGCTGAGCAGAGAGCCCGATGTGGGGCTCCATTCCAGGACCCTGAGATCATGACCTGAGCTGAAGGCAGAGGCTTAACCCACTGAGCCACCCAGGTGCCCCTCAACTAAATGTATTTTAAAAGGTTAAATATGGGGCACCTGGGTGGCTAATTCAGTTAAGCATCTGCCTTCAGCTCAGGTCATGATCCCAAGCTCCTAGGATCCAGTCCTGCATCAGGCTCCCTGACCAGTGAGGAGTCTGCTTCTCCCTCTCCCTCTGCCTGCCACTCCCTCTGTTTGTGCTCTCTCTCTCTCTCCCCCCAAACCTTTGTCAAATAAATAAATAAAATCTTATAAAAAAATAAAAGGTTAAATATGGGCCTAAAAGAGAATGTGGGAAGAACTCTACAGAATTATAGGGTATTTTGCCACAATTTCTATTCAGGTTTTAGAGCAATTTTTAGTAGATTTAATATTAAGGCTAATCATATTACTGAATGTAATCAACACTTTGTCAGGCTTTTCAAGAGATTCAAAGTGGGTCTCTGGACCCCTTAAATTTCAGGCTTCACCATTACAATATGGCAATGAGACCTTATTTTCAGGATGATTTAAGTATCTATTATAAAGTAGTCATAAATGTTATTATCATTTGATCACTTTGGAGAATAAATGATGAAATACATAAATTGCCAAAAACTATAAACACTATTCCAGAGCATAACCTTTGACACTTAAAGAAATCAAAGCTTCCTAGAAGTCACCATGATTAAAAAGGATGAAAACTCAGATTGATAAATTTCATCCATATAAACACACACTTTTTAAAAGTGGGTCTGCAGAGATGAAAGGGGGTTGTGATGCCACGGGTAAGAAAAAATGGCCCAGATGTCACTGGAACCCCAGAGTGTGGGGTCCTGGAAGCCGGTGATGGAAGTGGACAACCAGGTCCAATGCTAGAAAAGGATGCAGGAAGTTAACCCCGGTAGGAGCCACGGGGCAGCAGCCTGGTGGGCGAGTTCCAGACGCTGAGACAACAGGGAGCTCTTCCTACTCTCGCCCTGAGGGCTTCACTGCAAAGGGGAGAAGAGCACAGGGCAACGGCGTCTTGTGATGGGTGGGTGTATCAGATCTGTACGCTGCTGAAAATAATCCAGTGGTGAGGGGAGAACTGATGATGCAGTAAATTAAATTCTCTGTTGCAGTAAAATCAAATTCTGAGTCTGTATAGTACGTTGTGATATCAGAGGATCACAGATTACCAGAAGCTTCCTATAAAATAATACATTTTAACCCTAGGAGAGGTTCATGTCGCAAAAGACACAGTTCTGGGGGCACCTGGGTGGCGCAGTTGATTAAGCGTCTGCCTTGGGCTCAGGTCATGATCTCAGGGTCCCGGGATGGAGCCCCATATCAGGGGGTCCCTACTCAGCTGGGAGCCTGCTTCTCCCTTTCCCTCTGTCCTCCCCCTGGACCCCTTCCCTTTTGCCCCTCCTCCCCTGCTTGGGCACGCTTCCTCTCTCTCAGATAAATAAAATCTTTAAAGAATATTTTATTTATTTGAGAGAGAGAGAGCAAGGGCAGGGAGAGGGGCAGAAGGACAGGGAGAAGCAGACTCCTCCTTGAACAGGGAGCCTGATGCAGGACTCGATCCCAGGACCCTGAGATCATGACCTGAGCTGAAGGTGGACGCTTAACCGACTGAGCCATCCAGGCACCCCTAAATAAAATCTTAAAAAAAAAAAAAAGGTGCTGTTTTAAGAAGCACAGCTATGCTTCTCAGCTAAAGAGATCAAATACAGCTAGCATGATTTTTTAAGAGTTCAAAGGGATGGACTTGAGAGATCCCCTAAGCTAGGACTTCTTAAACATAACCTAAAAAGCAGAAAGTCATCTGAAAATCTTACCGGATCCTAGGAATCTGCTTGTTTAGGACAATGCTCCAGGACATTCTGACGTCGGTGGGCCTCCTGTTCCACCTTAAGAAACTCTCATCTAATCCAGCCCCATTTCAGCTGGGGAAACTGGGGTCCACTGTTAGAGGTATCATAGCCATGACCAAAAACCTTGGGTTTCTGACTTACTGGTGCATTGTCCTTTCCCACATCTGTGTCTGGGCTTATAGATACAAATGAATGCTTTATTTTGGCAAATTAAACACATTCCCTAAGTTAAACTCCTAATGAACATATATCATCCCTTTTTTTAAGTTTTATTTTTATTTAAGTAATCTCTACACCCAATGTGGATCTCAAACTTATGACCCCAAGATCAAGAGTCACACGCTATTCCGACTGAGAAGGCCAGGAATCCCAACAGCTACGTTCCTAAGACAGGAGGCAGGAGCAGGATGGGGACGCTGCTGCTCTGGAGTCGGGCCAACCTGGGATCCTTCTGGGCCCCATTACCTACTGGCTCTATGACCTCAGGGAGGTGGTTATATGTTCTCAGTCTGAGTCTCCTCATCTATAAAGCCCTGTCAAATGAGGTTATTTATAAGGACTAAATAAGCCATAATATGTAAGCCATCACTATACTGCCTGGCACAAGCCCTTCTACACAGACACACAGATCAGCACAGCAGTCTTTTCTATACAGCATTTTTAGTCTATGTGCTGCCGAAGCGAGCACTTCTATACAGCATTGTATCTAATACACTGGTCAACATAAGCCGACATCTCCCAAAATACTAGGATATCCCAGAAGCCACACTTTCTACACTCAAGCACTGGCTGCCAAGCATGTCCAGCTGGGCTTCTATGGCATCTAACATCAGTGACATCATGACATAACAAATTCATCCTATGAATGATGTACGGTTTAGCTAAGAAAAACTACAGTTATTAACATACGCAAGATAAAGTTCACACGCAACCTCAGGAAAAGCTGTTCTCTACTGCCACATAAAAATTGCCCCAAAGCATAGTGGCTTAAAACAGTGGTCTGCTATTTCTTGTAATTCACTGGGGCAGGCTTTGGCTCCGCTGAGCAGTCCTTGTTTCTCATGATGTCAGGTGACATGATCCGGGTGACTGCACTCAGCGGGGAGTCAGTGGAAGCTTTCACAATCCAAGATGGCTCCAGTCAGATGACCAGCACCTGGGCTAAGGTGGGCTTCCAATCTTGGAGTGGCTGGCTGGGCCTGTCTTCTATATGTGGCTGTCCAAAGCTCCCATCACCATTTAACAAGAGACTGTCTTTTTTCTATTGGATATTCTTTCCTGCTTTGTTGAATATTAATTGACCATATACCTGTGGGTTCATTTCTAGGTTCCCTTTTCTGCTCTTTTGATCTACGTGTCTATTTTTGTGCCAATATCATACTGTTTGGATCACTACACCTTTGTAATATAACTTGAAATCTGGAGTTGTGATGCCTCCAGCTTTGCTTTTTTTTTTTTTTCTTAAAGATTTCATTTATTTAATTGATAGAGAGCACAAGTAAGCAGAACGGCAGGCAGAAGGAAATAGAGAAGCAGGCTCTCCACTGAGCAGGGAGCCTGACTCCGAGCTCAATCCCAGGACCCCGGAACCATGACCCGAGCCGAAGGCAGCCGCTTAACCAACTGAGCCACCCAGGCGCCCCTGCTTTTCTTTTTCAAGGTTGCTTTGGGTGTTCAGGGTCTTTTGTGGTTCCATACAAATTTTAGGACTGTTTATTCTAGCTCTGTAAAAAATGTGGTTGGTATTTTGATGGGGATTGCATTAAGTTATGTGTAGACTGCTTTGGGTAGTATAGACATTTTACAATATTTGTTCTTCCAATCCATGAGCATGGAATATCTTCACATTTCTTTAGGTTATCTTCTATTTTTTTTTCCATCAGTGTCTTATTGTTTTCAGAATACAAGTTGTTCACCTCTTTGGCTAGTTTTATTCCTAGATACCTTATGGTTTTGGAAACAACTGTAAATAGGATTGATTCCTTAATTTCTCTTTCTGCTAATTCATTGCTAGTAATAGAATTGCACGTTTTCTGCACATTGCTTTTGTATCCTGTCGCTTCACTGAATTCATGTATTCTTTCTACCAATTTTTTAGTGGAGTCTTTCAGGTTTTCTATATAGAATATCATATCACCTGCAAATAGTGGAAGTTTTACTTCTTCCTTGATAATTTGGATGCCTTTTAGTTCTTTTTGTTATCTGATTGCCATGGGGGAATGGGTTAAATAGGTGAGGGGGATTAAGAACTGCACTTGTGATGAGCACCATGTACTGTATGGAAGTGCTCAATCACTTTATTGTGCACCTGAAACTAATATTATACTGTATGTTAACTAACTGGCATTGAAATAAAAACTTTAAAGAAAAAGTCAACTTTTTAAATAAGCATCTACTCAAAATAAAACATCTGATGTGTTGAATATAATTATATTCACTATATCTGAGAAATACGGCATTCAAAATGAAAGGAGTGATAAAAACCTTCCAGGACAAACAGAAACTAAAAGAATTTGTGATCACCAAACCAGCCCTACAAGAAATATTAAAAGGGATCCTCTAAGCAAAGAGGGAGCTCAAAAGTAACACAGACCACAAAGGAACAGAAACAATATACAGCAACAGTCCCTTACGGGCAATACAAATGGCACTAAATTCATCTCTCTCAGTAGTTACTCTGAATGTAAATGGGCTAAATGCTCCCAAAAGACACAGTGTATCAGAATGGATAAAAAAGCAAGATACATCAATATGCTGTCTGGAAGAGACTCATTTTAGACCCAAAAACACCCCCAGGTTGGAGGGGGTAGAAAACCACTTATCATGCTAATGGACTGCAAAAGAAAGCTGAGGTGGCAATCCTTACATCAGATGAATTAGATTTTAAACCAAAGACTATAATAAGAATTAAGAAAGGACACTATATCATAATTAAAGGGTCTATCCAACAAGAAGATCCAACAATTACAAATATTTATGCCCCTAACATGGGAGCAGCAAAAAATATAAGCCAATTAAAAACAAATCAAAGAAACACATTGACAATAATACAATAATATCAGGGGACTTTAAACCCCAACCCCCCACTGAAATGGACAGATCATCTAAGCAGAAAATCAGCAAAGAAATAAGGGCCTTGAATGACACACTGGACCAGATGAACATCATAGATATATTCAGAACATTCCATCCCAGAGCAACAGAAGACACATTCTTCTTGAATGCACACAGAACATTCTCCAGAACAGATCATATCCTGGGTCACAAATCAGATGTCAACAAATACCAAAAGATTGGGATCATTCTCTGCATATTTTCAGACCACAATGCTTTGAAACTGGAACTCAATCACAAGAGGAAATTTGGAAAGAACTCAAATACATGGAGGCTAAAGAGCATTCTACTAAAGAACAAATGGGTTAGCCACGAAATTAAAGAATTTAAAAATTCATGGGAACAAATAAAAATGAAAACACAGTTGTTCAAAATCTTTGGGATGCCACAAAGGTGGTCCTAAGAGGGAAATATATAGCAATACAAGCCTTTCTCAAGAAACAAGAAAGGTCTCAAATACACAACCTAACCTTACACCTAAAGAAGCTGGAGAAAAAGCAGCAAATAAAGCCTAAACCCAGCAGGAGAAGAGAAATAATAAAGATTAGAGCAGAAGTCAATGAGATAAGAACCAAAAGAACAGTAGAACAGATCAATGAAACTAGGAGCTGGTTATTTGAAAGAATAAGATTGATAAACCCCTGGCCAGACTTGCCAAAAAGAAAAGAGACAGGACCCAAATAAATAAAATTATGAATGAAAGAGGAGAGATCACAACTAACACCAAACAAACACAATTATAAGAACATATTATGAGCAATTATATGCCAACAAATTAGACAATCTGGAAGAAATGTACGCATTCCTAGAGATGTATAAAGTACTAAAACTGAACCAGGAAGAAACAGAAAACCTGAACAAACCCACAACCAACAAGGAAATTAAAGCAAAAATTTCCCAACAAGCAATGGCTTCCCAGGGGAGTTCTAGCAAACATTTAAAGAATAATGAATACCTAATTCATCTGAAGCTGTTTCAAAAAATACAAATGGAAGGAAAAATTCCAAACTCTATAAGGCTAGCATTATCTTGATGCCAAAACCAGACAAAGACCCCACCAAAAAGGACAATTACAGACCAATATCCCTGATGAACATGGATGCAAAAATTCTCCCCAAAATACTAGCCAACAGGATCCAACAGTACATTAAAAGTATTATTCACCATGACCAAGTGGGATTTATTCCTGGGCTGCAAGGCTGGTTCAACATCTGCAAATCAATCAATGTGATACACTACCCTAATAAAAGAAAGAACAAGAACCAAATGATCCTCTCAATAGATGCAGAAAAAGCATGTGAAAAAGTGCAGCATCCTTTCTTGATGAAAACTCTTCACAGTGTAGGAACAGAGGATACATACCTCAATATCATAAAAGCAATCTATGAAAAACCCACAGCAAATATCATTCTCAATGGGGGAATAACTGAGAGCTTTTCCCCTAGGGTCAGAAACATGGCAGGGATGTCCACTATCACCACTGCTATTCACATAGTACTAGAAATCCTAGCCTCAGCAATCAGACAATAAAAAGAAATAAAAGGCATCCCAACTGGCAAAGAAGTAGTCAAACTCTCACTCTTTGTAGGTGACATGATACTTTACGTGGAAAACCCAAAAGACTCTACCCCAAAATTGTCAGAACTCATACAGGAATTCAGTGAAGTGGCAGGATATAAAAATCAATGCACTGAAATCAGTTGCATTCCTATACGCCAACAATGAGACAGAAGAAAAATTAAGGAGTCAATCCCATTTATAATTGTACCCAAAACCATAAGATACCTAGGAATAAATCTAACCAAAGAGGCAAAGGATCTGTACTCAGAAAACTTTAGAACACTCATGAGAGAAACTGAGGAAGACACAAAGAAATGGAAAAACATTCCACGCTCATGGACTGGAAGAACAAATATTGTTAAAATGCCTATGCCACCGAGAGCAATCTACATATGCAATGCAATCCCTATCAAAATACCACAACAGGGGCGCCTGGGTGGCTCAGTGGGTTAAAGCCAATGTCTTCGGCTCAGGTCATGATCCCAGTGTCCTGGGATCGAGCCCCGCATTGGGCTCTCTGCAAATCAGCGAGCCTGCTTCCCTTCCTCTTTCTCTGCCTGCCTCTCTGCCTACTTGTGATCTCTGTCAAATAAATAAATAAAATCTTTTTAAAAAAATTAAAAAAAAAAACAAACAAAATACCACAACATTTTTCAAAGAAATGAAACAATCCTAAAATTTGTATGGAATCAGAAAAGACACCAAATAGCCAATGGAATGTTGAAAAAGAAAACCAATGGTGGCATCACAATTCCAGACTTCAAGCTCTCTTACAAAGCTGTAATCATCAAGACAGTATGGTACTGGCACAAAAACAGACACACAGAATGATGGAACAGAATAAAAACCCAAATGTGGACCCTCAAATCTATGATCAACTAATCTTTGATGAAGCAAGAAACAATATCCAATAGGAAAAAAGGCAGTCTCTTCAACAAATGGTGTTGGGAAAACTGGACACCCACATGCCAAAGAATGAAACTGGACCATTTTCTTACACCATGCACAAAATAGATTCAAAATGGATGAAAGACCTAAATGTGAGATAGGAATCCATCCAAATCCTAGAGAAGAACACAGGCAGCAATCTCTTTGACCATGGCTGCAGCAACTTCTTGGTAGACCCGTCACCAAAAGCAATGGAAACAAAGGCAAAAGTGAACTATTGGGACTTCATCAAGATAAAAAGCTTTTGCATGGCAAAGGAAAGAGTCAACAAAACCAAAGACAACTGAGAGAATGAAGAAGATACCTGCAAAGATATGAACAGACACTTCTCCAATGAAGACATACAAATGGCTATCAGACACATGAAAAAATGTTCATCATCACTAGCCATCACGGAGATTCAAATTAAAACCACATTGAGATACCACCTCACACCAGTTAGAATGGCCAAAATTAGCAAGACAGGAAACAACGTGTGTTGGAGAGGATGTGGAGAAAGGGGAACCCT